>JBBJLS010063408.1:0-12822 GCA_037577275.1 Bryconaethiops microstoma
TGTGTGTGTGTGTGTGTGTGTGTGTGTGTGTGTGTGTGTGTGTGTGTGTGTAAGCGATAGGAATTGAGGCAGACTGACATCAAGTCACACATCCAGAAACCTAGAAATCGTTTTATAGCTCTGTAAACATTGAGTCTGGGAGGGTATTGGGGGGGTGTATGGTGGGGCATGTCTTGATCTAACAGACTTCTCCAACTCTTGCTGCCTTGAGGGCATCTGTTCTTTTCTATTTTTTCCCTTTTGCCTCCTTTTAATAAATGTAGCTGTTGACACACTGGGACCTTTTTGTTCGTGTTGACACAAGGCTACAGAGATATTACTTTTCCGCATGAGCCGCACGCTCCGAGTTGACATTTCACATTGCTTATGAACCGAGGCGTAAAAAGTTCACTATTTTGAATCCCCCACCCCACCCGCCCCCTAACGTGTGACCTACGGCTTTTGTTTTTGGATTGCACATGGACTAAATGTACTGAGGAAGAAAAATGCTCGGCCCTCGTGGATACAAATGCTTTGCAAGCAAGATGTCTCAAGTTACTCTGAATATTTCATGCATTTGGAATGAATGTAATGGGTTGAAGTTTTCAGTTTAAGAAAAATTAGAAGTGCATCAAACCGGGATTCCAAACTTAATATTGGAGGGCCAACGTTCAGCAGCATTTGTTAGTTCCCCTCCTTAAACACACTCACTATACAAGATAATTAACTGTCCAGGACACTGGCACTCCAGGACTAGAGTTGGAGATCCCTGCTATATATGGTCTCATATCACACAGTTCTAACATACCTTTGTAAGTAGTAAATGAACTAAACTGTCCCATACTTACAGATGGTGATACATTTAAGGAATATTTGGTTTACTTAATCAAATCTCTTCTGTACTTAAACCATACACATATGGATGATAGAGATCTAGTTAAAAAACACTGTAATCTTCCACATTACAGTTGATCAGAGGCCTACAAAGAAGGATATACTGCAAGATTCATCTTTCTAGAAGGCATTATATGTATTCCCATGCTGTTTATCTATCTTAACACTTCACCCTTTCTCTTGTCTGACCACAGGCCCTTTACTCCTTCATTCCTGCAGATAAAAGGACGGGGCTTTCTTTGTCACACTTTTTCAGGCCAGCTGATAAACCATCTTGGGTGAGCAATGCAGCAGAGACTGGCTGGGGCTGATGTTGAGGGAGTGTGACATAGTGAGGGTGTGGGTGTGGGCCCCTGGGTAAAGTAAAGTGCCCACTTGTAGTGATGTGTGAACACACCACAGCTCACAGTGTGAAATTCTTTCTCTCCATTTAACCCATTCACCAAGTGAAGCAGGGCTGCCACCAACGAGGGGCGCCAGGGAGCAGCGTGTGGGGAGGGTACCTTGCTCAAGGGTACTTCAGTGCTGACACAACTTTCTGATTGCAGGGGCAACGCCCTAACCACTAGTCCACCAGCTGTATAGCAGGTGACAGAAAATGACACATAGAGAAATCCAGTTAAAAAACACTGGAACATCCCTTTCACATGGTAGTTTGGAATATCCTCCAGATCACAGGTGGTCAGAGGCCTATATTGAAAGATTTACTGCAAGATCTCTCTAGAAGGCATTACATGTATTCCCATGCTGTTCATCCTCCTCCCTTAACACTGTTCTATCATTCTTGCAGACTGATGTTCCACCCTTCCTGTTATATCTGACCACAGGCCCATTACTCCTTCATTCCTACAGGTAAAGGGATTGGGTTTGCTCTGTCACACTTTTTCAGTCCTGCTATTAAAGCATCCCCGGAGAGCGATGCAACAGAGATTGGCCGTGGGCTGATGCTGAGGGAGTGTGACAGAGCGAGGGTGTGGGTGTGGCCCCCTGGGTCGGTTCTGCCGGACATATAGCAGATGACAGAAAAAATGACGGATGTGTTCAATTTTAACCTCCTGCACACTGCTAATATTAATGCTTTTTTTTCACATTCACATTCACATTCCACAGTCCAACCCAAAGTGTAGCGAATCAGACAGGACGTCTTGCACTGGTGCTAAAGGAGTAAGCCTGGGCGACAGGACAACGTAATGGTATTAAATGTTATCAAATATCAATGCAATATAAATGTAATCAATATGAATCAATGCAATTGAGATGATTTATGACATCATAAAAATTAACATTCAAAACGAGAGTCAGGAGAATAAATGGTATGTTTTGAAACTCTTAATATCATGCTGATTATTTTTACACGTGGCCCGTGCCTGTGATGTAAGCACCAAATAAAGTTCTCATCATGCAAACCTAAATCTACATTAAATTATTATGTAATCTCAAATAGACTTGCTTTAGGGGTTTCTGACACTGTGTGACATACTGATCTCTATAAAACTTCACAAAATATGGACCTGTGACTAAAACTGCATTTGGCTACGGGACATATTTTGTCCATTTTCAGAAACAGCAGGTATTGTTTGTCCTGGCATGTTTTGGAGTTGCTGGCCCGAGGCACTGATGAAACCAATCTAACAATTAAGGTCCGGAAACACTTTATAAAGCAATACACGGGTTGTGCAAAGGACATGCAAGCCTCTGTTGCTTAGATACTGCCAGAGAATGCAGAAAAGGTGGTACAACTACTAATACTGGAACTTTAGACACACTTCTCTATATGGAGCTCATACGTGTCCCATAACACATGCAGGCATGTGTAATCACTTAAACACGTGTGTTAAAGTCCACACACACACACACACACACACTAACGCAGAGAGAGGGAGAGCTTTTGGAAGCGGGCCTTTGCTAGGTGGACTCTGCCAGTATATCTCATGATTTAAATGCCCTGGCATCAAAATCCAACCTAATCTTCTACCCTGGCAACCATAATACGCCAAGGGCTCTCAGTCTTTCTCTCAACGTGCATGTGTGTGTGTGTGTGTGTGTGTGTGTGTGTGAACCCTAATGCATTTTTTAACCATGCTAATATTCACCTCAAAGCAAATTGAAAAAACAGATTTTAAATATAAAAATACTCCACCCAGGCTAAAACACACTCTAAAATCAGACCTTCCCGGAACACAGAGGGCATAGAAACACAAGGAATAGCAACCAAGAAGAAAAACCTCAGGAGCATAGCGATGTACATGCCGTGCTGATGAGTATTTCTTTTTGCCTTGGGGTATAAAGTTTGATGTTTGTACTAGTCTGAGGGCCAAAAAAGCAAGAAAGTGAATCACTACGTTTTTGCATGCTGTCAGTATACGAGAAGAACATGGATTTGTGATGTACTCCAGAGGCTTGTTTACTTCTTTATGCCTGTGAAAACGAATAGTTCACACTGGTGGTCTCTAAATCTCCTCTGTTGTCCATTTTGCACAGTGTATAGTCATATAAATGCTTATTTTATTAAAAAAACACTCTCAGGGTTTATTTTATTTTAAAAAAAAAACACTCTCAAGGAATCAGGGTCCTTCTGGAAGGCCAAATCCAGTGTTTGAGCTTTCCCAAGGTCCAGGACTGAACTTGTGGCTGTAACATGAAGGCTTTAATGTTGGTTAAAGCCTGTTGTTGTTAAATGCAGTGTGGCAGTTTCTGAACAAGACTGAGAGCACATTCAGACCACTATTCACACTATTAACAACTTTAAATGACAGAAACATTTGTTCAATCACAGTAACAGCATACGCAACAAGAGGCAACTGAGGCCTGAAGTATTTTACTATGTGTCTGTTTGTTTTCACTTACAACAAATGCATCAGCATTTAGAGATCACACTGAATTTTAAAGGGAATTCCACCAATTTTTTAAATTTTATTGTTATTCAGAGTAGTTTGATGTGAAATGATGACTTCTTTACAGTTGTGGTGAATGGAACCAGGAGTCACAATGACTATAATATCAATATAGTCCAAACCCACCAGTGAACCTACATGTGTCTTCTGATTGTTTATGTGTAATGTTGTTGATGGCACAATAGAAACTGAATCATCTGGGAAAAAAAAAAAAAAAGTTTTCTTCGGGCACTGGTGTATATTCCAGCACCCTGCAGGAACTTCTCCTCCTAATGGATTTAAAAATGATGCTTTCAGCCTGAATTCAAAACTACTATAAAAATGTCTCAGACATGAAACTGCATTTAGAACTATTACGTGTAATTTTAGAAACCAGACATATGGTTCCATTCAACACCACTGTGAAAAGTTCTGACTTAATGAGTTACTGGGACAGCATATTTATCATCAAACCACTTTAAATGACTTTATTACTATTTTACAGTTCAATTATGCCATGATTTTGAAACAAAGCTGGAATTCCACTTCAGCATTATATGTATTCCCAAGCAGTCAGAGCACATCTGATCAAACATGCCATCTAGATAACATGTGGAACTTGAGGGAAAATATTAAAGTGTAGACAAAGAGGCCTGAGAGTGAAATCTTCACTTACTATGATGAGCAGGATGAAGTAGATGAAGTTGTAGAAGGAGTGAGCGTCCATCACGTAGTACATGATCTCCACCCAGCCCTCCAGGGTTATGACCTAAAGTCACACATAAAATCACAGGCACATTACCAAAAGACACACTCCCACACACACAGGATGTTTTTCCATTGGTTTATCTGGTATCTGCCTAAAAGTGGTAAGACCTCATGATATTTGATGGTGTTCTTCTATGTTTGCTTTCTTTTGCAGTTGAAGCCAATTATTATTAACAGCTTGGATGTTTAAGAGAGCAGAGAAGACAGTACTGGATTGGTTATGGTTTCAGATACTCAAGGTTGAGATATTGCTATTGGACATGAAAAAGTGGCATCAAGCCATGCCTAGTAACGAGTTAGGCTTTGCAGAGCCAAAGAATGAGTGTTGTTCTCTGCAAGAAAGAAATATAAGCTTTGCCTGATTGCACATATGATTCTATGATTCTATGGCTGTAAACATCTGTGTGAGTGTATGAGTGCATTAAATTTCAGGAGATTAAACTGAACATATGACTCTTTAAAGCCTTTTGCACCCCTGGAAGTCCAAGCCAAGGTCTGAATCAAGGTTCATGTTTTTGTTACACTAAATACATTTGAGTATTTCCTTCACATTGACTTTTGATTTCTTCACCAGACCAAATTACAGCTAAAGATTATGTCTCCTCTCCCCATGTGCCGCCTCATTTTTACTTCTCTACCAGTTCTCTTCCTTTTTTGTTTAATAGGTGATGATAGTCTGCCTTTGATAACTTCCTATAATTGGTCTGAAAGTCCGAACCATAAAAAAAAATGTATTTTCACACTGCAAACTAACTGAATCATTGTTCAAAGAGTCCAGCTCTTATGGCCAGACCGAATTTTGGTCCTTTTGTCTGGACAGTGGTTGAGGAATCTTTCACATCTGATGTTTTGGTTCAGATCAAAATGACAAATCTGAGGGTCCAGACCAAATGAGGTACCTTACCGTGAAAAAGTAATTTGCACCTATGCCAATTGTTTTAGGCCATTTTCTCTCAATGTGTGATAATGTGTCTTTCTGCTTGCAACGGTAATATAAATGCAAACAAGAAATCAGTAAAAAGTATCAAGATTTGCTTGTAAAAAAAGTAGTTGATTTTTTGTGTTTTTTTAATGAAGGACTGATCGATAAAAAACAAGTAATACTGAACTACCACAAGGAACACACTGATGTACTGTACATAAAGTAACTGTTTACTGTAGAATGTTATTTGTATTTGTTCTTTTTAGTTTAATTTAGTATGTAGAGTCATATTAATGTGAATAAAACACTCACTGCTCATCTACAGTCATCTACAGTTTTTAAATATTATCTTCACAGGTGCCTGAGACTTTTGCACAGTACTATAGGTGTGACAGCACTCAAACTCTTAAGCGTTTCATTTGAGGGAGTGAGTTAAGCTACCAAGCAAGCATAGCTAATTAGTCAAATTAGATGCTTCAGAGTGACCTAAAAGACAAAAATCCATTTGAATTGTTTGACTGAATGACAAGCAGAGCTCATGAGTTTTATCTGGGATTGTTTTTGAATGTATGGTGGCAAAATAAAAAATCTCAGACTACAAAAAGTGATTCAGAAATCTACATCAGCATCCCATTTACTGCTGAAAGTAAGTGAGGTGTGTTCATATAGGAGCTTAAGTGTGTCCAGATAGGGATTAAGCCTAGTCCTGGACTACACGGTATTATGAAAGGAGATTTTACATTGAAAGAGAAATATAGTCCAGGACTAGTCTTAAACCCTGTTTGGGAAACTGGCCTTTAATGTTTTTCCTCTTGAGGAAATTTGAGTCAAGTTACTCCAATGCAATGGATTTTTCCATGAAGAAATGATAATAAAATCATTGTTTTCAGCATCACCGCGCTTGCCACTTGCCGCTTGCCAGAGCTTTGATCAGGAAGCATGAAGCTTCAGATTGTAGGCTGCATCTGCGTCTAAATTGAAGCCTTCTTGCGGCACATTCTTGTGAGTGACTGTCAGGCTCTAAGCTCAGAAGACAGACGTTCTTATACACACATATATACACGTTTGTGTTAGATTTTATGTTTGTTCTGCCTGACATCTATCCTCTCTGTCTTCTATGCAGCATTGCCTCAGTGCTCAGAATTCATTCTCCCCTCCAGTGAGGCGTTCCGGTGCAACAGAAAGCGCATTCTGATCAGCCTGGCATTCCGCGTGAATCCGGAAAACTGATTCATTAGCACTTGCCTTATAATTGGTTCGCAATTACATTTGAACGGCACTTAACATCTGCTGGTCACTTAAGAGGATGCGATGCATAATTTAGAAAAAAATTAACTTGGCGAGCTAATCAAGGTCACTTGAATATGTTAAACAAAATCGTTCTAGTAAGTCAATTGTAACCACAAAGAAATAATTCCTGACTATAAACTGATGAAACCACTGCATAAACTGGAACACCAGGGGCAACCGTGGAAAAAAAACATGCATATAGGGCAATTGAATAAATTAGTAATGTTTGATTGCACAAATTCTGGAGTCAACTCTGATTATGATTTCATGGACTAAGTGATATAAACTGATGGAGTCATTCCAGCAGTCAATTCTGCATGAGATAAGATAAAATTAAGATAAAAATTAAGATGCATGTGTATCATGTATGCTGGCGCACACTTTGTCAATGGCAATTTCATCTAAATCATATTTTTGAAAGATTGGTAAATTTGACCACCAGTTTTTAGTCCTCTATACTTTTTCAAGTCACATGGGGGTTTTATGCAGAATAATGGATTAAGTGTGAAAACAAACTAGAGTTCAAATAGACATGAAAATATTTCTGCAATATAAGAATCCAAAAAATCGGATTCCAGCCCTACAATAAATGTAAAATAAAATGTGTGCATTCAGCAGATGTTCTTGTGCAAAAGAATATTCATGATTTAGGGCATCGTGTTTCTGTGGGAGTTCCAGTTTCCTCCCACAGTCCAAAGACACACACCGGCAGGTGGATTAGAGACTAAACTGCCCTTGGGTGGGAGTGTGTGTGAACGTGTGTTTGTCTGCATTACAATGGACTGTTGAAACTGTCCAGGGTGTTTTTCTATTTTTTTAAATGCCTTTCACACACGCACCTGAAATATTACTATCCAGGCATAGCCGATGTTGTCGAAGTTAATGGCCCCCTTGTGCGGGTTGGAGTGGCCCGTGCGACAGTGGGTGTAGTAGCGGTTCCAGTTCACACAGAGGCCCGGGACGATGCCGGCGCTGGCGTTGAGGAGAGGTTCAGCCGCCAGGCCCAGAGCCTGCCGGTGCAGAGCGTCCTCCACGTCCAGGCAGCAGTCCCGCCCTCCCTCCCGCCGCGTCGGAATATCACTGCAGGACATGATCCCGTTATCCTGAGGCAACGAGCAGATGAAGGGGCGCTCATCTTCCTCGTCCGGAGAGTAGTATGGAGCAGGTAGGGCCATACCAGTGGAGCTGAGAGAGAGAGAGAGAGAGAGAGAGAGAGAGAGAGAGAGAGAGAGAGAGAGAGAGAGAGAGAGAGAGAGAGAGAGAGGAAAAACCCAAAGAAAAACAAAAACAAGAGAAAAAGAGAAAGAAAAACAGAATGAAAGAGACAGATGTAGCAAGAGAAAAAGACAGAGAGAGAGAGAAAGAGAGAGAGAGTAATAGAGAGCAAGAGAAAATGAAACAGAAAGACAGAAAGAAAGACAGAATGAAAGGAGGATAGAAAGATATGCAGACAGAGAGAGAGAAAGAGAGAGAGAAATAAAGAGAAAGGGAGAAAGAAAGGGAGAAAAAGACTATTTATCGATTTATTAAACATTCTTTAAACTCTCCTGTTCACGTTCATCGTTCAACAACACACACACACACCCTTGAACTGAGCTCTAAGTAACAGGTTCAGGTCAGTGTTTGGTGCACTGAAAGTCTGTTTTACACACATAAACACAGCGTTAGAGTGATGATCCGCAGGCTAGGACCATCCAGACTTATATTATCTCACTGTCTGCATGAGTATCAGTGTTAATGTGCGTTCGTACAGATAAAACAAGATCAAAGTCAGAGAGAAGATGACACTTACGCAGTTTACATGGAAGTAAAACTAAACTAAACAAAAAAAGATGAAGAAGATCTGGAACCAAACACTATTTGTCATGCAGGATTTATGTAAATCTGGCAGCAGTGATATAAACCATGACGTTTCAGTTGCTCCTGTGTGTGCACTGACTCAGACACAAGAATTTCTTCGTGACCACACTTTAAATCACAGCTCATTATATAATAGGTTTTATGGGCATGGTCAAATATTTTTGTTTCTCCAGTAACACAGAGCCCCAAAACCCGACCAGCCATGACCAATTATGGTGGACCCGAGTGTCCCTTAAAGAGCAGCAGCTGCTATGGAGTTTGTTCATACATGGAGATTTCCGAACACTGGATATGTTTTTGTTTTTTTTTTGGCTAAGATCCTATTTCTATTGTTTTAGATTATTTTGATTATTTTGCATAAACACATTAAATATATTAATCGATGATAAATATATCAGTCAACAAATAACTGATTAATCATGTAAATGGGACCTGTAAATGTGTATCATTTTCAAAATGTTGGGTATGTTTTTTCCAATAAAAATAAGTGTAGGATAACAGCCTTATATCCTGTTATTGACTTTCACTCTACATTTCAGGGAAAATCCATTTTTAAATAAAATGAAATACCTTGTCAAATATTTTGTCAAACTGAGGTAGAAAAAAAAATGTCACTTCATGAGCTACTGTTAGAGAAAAATAGCTACAGTGATGATTAGTGATATAATAATAAATATAGGTTATTACATGCATGGTGAAATGCATAATTTAACCTTTTGAAAAGCCAGTCTAGTGGGGGGTGGGGGGGTTCTTCTCTAGACAAGCTGTGTGTGGACAGGATTCCAGGGTGAGCCGATGGTGTTTTTTTCATGTGAAACCTTTGTAATTTAGAATTAATCGTTAGAATTAGAATTTTTTTGAACTAGCTAATTTATGTAAAGGCACTTTCCACAGGTATACAGAAGCCACACTGTATCTAGACCGTCTTGCGTTGGCACGGAACTTCCATTGTATCTGTTGTACACTTTCCATTGTATCTTTTAACCCAGTAAGTGTTTCTGACTGCCCACAGCTTATGGCCAGTCGTCCCAAAACCACATCCATGGATTCAAACCAGCAGAACGTTTTGTTATTGTGGTGCTTTATTTTTTTATAGACTTGTTTGAGTTTTTTTTTTTCTTGGCATCGTGCCATGTGATGAAAACCTAACCCAGATAACTTGTTAGTGATGTCCTGGATCACCTGCACATTTCTCACAGAATTAAAGATAAATTTGTTAGTGTCATAGAAAACTCCCACTGAAATGTATCTTCCGCCCAAACAGACAGTCTTGCTTGTACATCATTGACTTCCCAGCTGTTAGTCTGTATGTACATTGTTGGTTATTTATTTATCCAATTATTTGTTTGTTTGTTTGTTTTTGCAAGGACAGTAAAGCACAATGGCCTGTTTCTAAGTCCGTCTGTTGTCGGACCAATGGGCCAATGGGCTTGATTCAGAGACTCACCCTTGGCACACACACACACACACACACACACACACACACACACACACACACACACCATTCACTCATACACTCACACATATGGTCAATTTAGAATCCCCACTTCACCTGATGCGCAAATATGCAAACTCCACATACACAAGACCAGGACCAAGATTCAAACCCCCAACCCTGGAGGTGTGAGGTAACAGCGTTGCCCACTGTGCCACCAAGGGGTCCGAATCTAAACCACAGTTTCACAAAAAGACCATGTCAAAAAAAAACAACATGAATTTCTATAAGTGGTGTTTTATCAGTGCGGGCACTGATTTATGGGAACTTTTCCGATGTTTTGTTGTGCTTTCTGTAATTAGCATACAAGTGGTTTGGCTAATTTGTTAGCGATCACTAGCTGTTGCGTAGCAACTGGGAGAAGACTCTTTCAAAAAATGCTTAGAAAAAATGCTACAGTGTGACCCACCACCAAGCAAAGTCTAGAATACTGGACCACTGAAAAGATATAAAATTACAGATTCATCACCTTCCCCACCCTGCCACATCATTCATCCTTGGTAAGTTTCTTTCAAGATATCATTGGGGTGGTGCACCATTCTCAGTACAGCAGTGACATTAAGGTTCTTGTGATACATGGTAGTGGGAGTGATATGGTAAGTGTTGGTCTGTCTGGGCTGGTGTTCAGTCCTCCATCCAAAAATTAAACATGAAGGAGTGGTGATGAAGAACTAGGGAAAGGCTAACACAAATACCGAGGCTACAGTCTCTCACTACAGACCAAGTTAGAGCTCGGTGTAATAACGTGGCCAGTTCATTTCCACACACACGTCCCTTTCGGATCCAGTTGCCACCAACCACTTAAGGAACCTTCCATTATAATGTTGCAATGTTTCCCAGTCATTCCAGAGAAACCACTACAGTGACAGTAAATGCCGCCGGAATGAAGCGCTTTTCAATTTCCCACCAGCCCACTGCAACTGCTAAACTACACAAACTAGAAAAATTTTAGCTCATTAGGAGTGGTTAACATCAGCCTCCCGTCCCGATCAGCAGCTCAGCTCTGTCACCCCACAGCTCTAATCATCATCCTCCTTTACAACCAGCATCCGCTTACTCACGTCACCCCCAACTCGCAAAACGAATCTAATGAGGCAGAGACAAGCTCAAGCTACTTTGCTGGGTGTTAAAGCCACTTTTGTTGCTGATGCCACAAGATCTTACATTTGCAGAGCAGTAAAGTACCCGGAAATGTATTTTATGCACGTTCTGGTCTAGTCACAAAATTACAAGGTGTTCCGAGCTTGCAGCTCCTAGTGCTGAGTGTTCCTGGCCAGCATAGTAACATCATCTAATTTTCATCGAAGAACACTTCTGATGTTGACCTGAAGGAACGGTTCCTCACAGTCTTACAGGAATAATGCAGCATTGTTTTACTCAGATTTTCTGCATCTGGTATCTATGATCGTTCAGCACTGACAGTACTTACAACGCTTTCCTCAGCATTGAGAAAATAACAAAAATGTTCTGACTCAGCACAAAAATGCAATAGAACTCAGTGACAAAATCCATCACTGAGTTTCATAAATTATTCAATCAAATGTGACTATTCAGATTTGCAAAACAAAATTAAGCTGGATCAAATCTGAATCATTTGTTCTTTTTACGTTGGGACCAAAGGGAAGAATTTGTGATAATTTGTGACCATTTATAACATTGTTTTTTCATATTGTGACCATTTTTCCACATGATTGTGATGGAAGCCAGCAGGAATAGCGTAAGTGAAAGTAGTGTTTTTTGTTTTTTTAATGTGTTTAAAAGTACTTCTTATGTATGACATTCCTGCCAGATCTGCATCATTAGAGTGCAAACTGCTACCTATTTTGGTATTTTCTGAAACTTGCTTAAATACACGGATAATACAAACAGCTCCTAAGTTCTAGTTTCAGGTTTAAGGTCATATACGGATAACAATGGAACATAATTACCAGTACAGTAAAAAATGGCCTCATGTCATGGTCTGCACACACTTAACCTTCATATCCTGTTTGGGTGAATGATGGTGGGATTGGGAATAAAACACTGACGCTGTTTATCACTCGCAAATAGGTGTTAGTCATAATAACATTTTTTATTTGTTTTTGTTCTAGGACCTCACCTTTCAGTTTTAACCTGCTGGGTGCATCACTATTTAGCTGTCATTTCCAAATTAAGGCCTGAATGCTTTGGTTGTAGTAAAAATGTTTTCCCATTACAAATGTTTGTACATGGAATTCAGCAGCTGCCCATTGACTTACGCTATAAGTGAGTAATAAGTCGAAGAATATTAGAAGTGAAAGGTACTATACAGATGTGGCAGATCTGGCTCAAGCTCTGGCAGCAAGCTCCAAAGCTGCTCAATATCAAGGAGAGGCATCTTTACTCACGTATGATCTGTGGCCTTGAGAGAGTTGTGGACTCAACACAGAGCCAGAAGGAGACACACTCGCCTACATAATTGTAGTGAACTTTACAATGATTTGAAATAAAGTCGCCACATTGGCCTTATTAGTATGAAAAGGCATCCTTTCGTTTCCGGCGCGTAATAGAGACCTTTTGCGCGACACTGACATTTTCAGCCTCACAGAAACACACGGGTAATAAGAGTAAGGCAATTCGTTAATCACACACTCACACACTCACACACACACACACACACACACACACACACACACACACACACACACACACATAGCTCTATCCACACACAAACACACATATCCATCTTCTTATACATATAAGACATCAAGATAAGAGACACA
>JBBJLS010063507.1:0-12818 GCA_037577275.1 Bryconaethiops microstoma
CATCCAGCACCTTTGGGATGAACTGGAACAGAGATTGTGAGTCAGACCTTCTCGTCCAACATCAGTGTCTGACCTCATAAATGCTCTACAGAACGAATGGGCATAAATTCCCACAGAAACTCCAAAACCTTGTGGAAATCCTTCCAAGAAGAGTGGAAGCTGTTCTAGCTGCAAAGGGGGACCAACTCTACATTAAAGTTTATGTATTTAAATGCAGGATCATTAAAGTCTCTGTTAGTGTAATGTTCAGATGTCCCATCGCGTTTGTCCATATAGTCCATCAAGTCATCAAAGTTAAAAGATGAGTGGTCCGTAAATTCTTTTCATGCCTGCAGGGGCAGGGTGCTTTAGCTCAGCTGCCTGATTTGAACTTTGCATTTGTTGAGCAACAGTGGTACATGAGGTGATGTGGTCAGGTTGGTCTATATACAGTCCTGCTGTTGTTTTGTATCAGCACAGGGCAGAAGGCTCTGCCTCAGCCTGATGTTTCTGCTGGATAGAGCATGCACTTACCCACTTTTCCGTAGGCCAACCCAAACATTTATTTCTACTCCAATTATTTCTGCCTCCAGCACTGCTATATGGTAAATGGACCTGATAAAATGGATGATGAATGTAGAAATGTCAAGGCACGTAAAGGATTTATGACATTTTATTTACAGCTATTTACGGGGTTTTTTTTGTTTTTTTTTTTCAATTTACAATTTTCTCCTTTCCCAGACGTAGATGATCAAACAAAGACAAATTTTGCTTCTGGGGTTTAAACCTGCAGCTCAGAAACAAAAGTTAATAACAAATAATAGAACTTAGTAGTCACCCAAAAAATTGACATAAATACGCATCACTAAAGTTTCTGGGAAGTCTCACTGAAACTGCTTCCAGCTCCTCATTAAGGTGGTCTAGGACACAGTGTCCCAGTTTACTGCTTTGGTGGAATTCCACTTTAAGAATGGACATTTACACATGAGTCTGCAGTGTACACTGAAATGTAATAAAACCATCAAATGTCCAGACTTTTAAATACTACTCTATATGTGGTGTGTGTGTTTGTGTTGGTGTGGGTGTGTGTGTGTGTGTGCGTGTGTGTGCGACTGCAGGCGTTCCCGCCCTCTTTGTGTTGGCTTGGGCGGTCGTCAGGGCAACGCTGGCAGATGCACGGTGAGTCTTTTTTCGTCTTTAGGCTTCTGAATGTCTCTCTCTCACACACACACACACACACACACACACACACACACACACACATACACGCACAGACTTTTTAGTGGGGAAAAAGTGGGTATATACTGTAAATCTGAACCCAAAGAGCACACAGTCCTATGTCATACATACACTGTGTGTGTATATGTGTGTGTCTGTGTGTATATAGGCATTCCTTCCACAGAGTGTATGTATGTACACTCTGTGGAAAGTTATACGCGGATCAGCAGTCGCGATTTCAGTCTCACGCGGATGTTTTCTGAGAACCAAACTAATAATTTTTCGTGGAACACATGCCCGGAAAAGGTAGATATCCTACGCATTTTTTTCGCCACGCCCCCTCGTCCTCATGCTGGGTTGCTAAGCAGCCTGAGCGAGAACAAGGGGGCGTGGCGGACGAGGCCCACAGTCATAGCTTTTTCCGTGGCAATATATAAATTTTCGTATATTTGTGATAAATTAGACAAAAATATAATGTAATAATTTTGTAACATAATTAACGTGAATTCAGATAAATTTCCATGTAAAAATAGCTGTAATATTTTGGTACTGTGGAGAGAAACACAGAGAAAACACATCTTGGGATGGTGAAATCCTGCTGTACTCAGAGGCAGAAGGTATGAAAATAGCCAATCCTAGAACGCTATTTATTCCTCCTTGCTGCTGATTGGCTGCTGCCTTGTGTCGCATCCCACGCTGTTCTCAGAGGCGGGAGGTTTGAAAGTAGCCAATCCGAGTACATTATTTATTTTTTCTTGGTGCTGATTGGCTGCTGCCCAGAATTTCCCCCCTGGATCGTCTCCAGTGTTCTCGTGTTTTTCGTTTTGTTCTTCTTAAAGGCCTGTAGTTTTATTACTGTAAATTAAATGAAATTATTACTGTATTGAACTGCTTATACCAAAGAAAACGCACGTGCATGAATTACAGTCCAGTCTATACAAGGGTAACATCGGTATTTACGTTCTAGCACTGCGGGAGTTCAGTGTAAACTGTACAGTATGGATACAGGTTTACCATTACATTTTCTTTAAGGCTAATGAATTTACAATGAAATTAAAGTGTTTTGGGAGCATATTTGGGGGCGTTATCATACACAAAAGGTCATTCGATGTGCTTTACAGAAATATAATAACAAAATAAAACAAAATACAATAAAATAAAGTAAAAATACACACCCTCTACAGAGAACACACTTCTGCACAATTTTAGGCACAATTTTTGCTGAACTAAACATATCAGGGGCAAAAAAATTATTTTCCCCAATATGTTAAATTCAGCAAATGAATAGAAATTGTGCACTAACGTTTGCAGGAACATGATACGTTTTCATGTTTTCAATTTTGTTCTCTCTGGGGGATTTCTTTTCTTTAGCTTACTTAAGGTCTCAAAGTTCTTAAACATACAGGAAGACATAAACAACAATGCAGAAAAACTCTTGGTGAATTTAATGCAACAGGAATATTTACATTAAACATAACCATTTCATTTTCAAGCTCCTCTCAATTATTTTTCCAGACATTGTCACTATTTTCATGTTTTGTGTTGGAATTAAACTAAATAAGACACACCACCATGTTCATACAATTAGTTTAGACACTTGACTCTCGTCTGTAGTGGGACGTTTCACCCCCTGCATCCTGACTGGTTGGATGCAGTCTTTTTGTGAACTGAACAACAGCCTCATCACTCATCAGCATTCAGAACACTTTTTATCTTTGTCTGGGATCATGTCGCCATGTCTGCAACTGACTGCCCAGTACTGATTTTCTATGCCGGTTTCCATGGAAATGGACAAAAATAAACCAATCAAATCTATTTATTAATCATCGCATGGAAGTGTACCAATCAAACTGTGCTCCACTGAACTCAGTTGTTCATATTCCTAACTTGTGAGGAGTCTTATAACAAGAATGATTGCGATTAATAGTAGTAATGAAAATCATTATTCAAAGACCATTTACAGGAACTATCAACCCTCATAAATTACCTGTAAACTGGTCTCTTTTAAACTTGCTCTCGCTCTCATTCTCTCTCTCAGGTGCTGGGAGCTGAGTGCAGGCAACATTAAATGGATCTACCAGGTTCCTATTCTAACAGCAATTGGGGTAAGTCAAGCTTGGGTTGGTTTTGAACCTGCTGTGACTCCTGGCTGAATATAATAGGACACTTCAGCTCACGGTCGTCCAGAACTGCTTCAATGTCACACATCCATGTGACTCACTTAACCTAACCAGGGTTACTGGGGGAGCGGTGCTGGATCCTTTCCCAGGACTCCTCGGGCAAAAGGCGGAGATGTCAGACATTTGCCTCCTTTATATTCACAACCCATTAGAAATGAGCCAATTAACCAACCAGGCCAAATATTCAAGACCATGTATTGATTTAAGTCTTATTGGAATCACTCTAGGACACTTGAGTCCACAGAAACCATGGGTTCTCCAGTCATCCTCTCCTTTAGATTGCCAATTTGGAATCCAGACCTTCCTTTCTGAATTGAATTGAACTGAACGGAGTCCAGTCCGTAAACTTCATCCACGATTAAAATGTCATCAAGGAGAGATTTGCCAAGACATCCTTTCACGCATTTATGTCCCCCACCAACTAAAGTAGATAAACACATGTTAATCTGGTTCCAATGGACTGTTCTTTCGCTGAATGTCAGAAAACCAACACTCTCTGAATGTCAGAGAAAAAGTCTGCAAGTTTTTTAAGATCATATGAAAACACTGTCTAAAAATACTCCTGTGGAAATGAAAAGCATCAGTAAAGTCAATCCAAAAGGCTTCTATTCTGTGTTGGTGCTTGTGTAAAATGTACCCGCAGACTAATGAGGCCGTACAGTCAGGGGGGGGGAACCTTGTTGTTCTACATAGTGTTAGATTGAGGTCTATTTTTTAAATTAGTGCACAAATTATTATGACTCCTTTTTTCCTTATGCAAAATAACTACCCATAAATGAGTGTGAAACTGAAGGCCGAACCCAAAACGTGTCATGACCTGATCTGGCCCAACACGGCCTGACTGGTACTTGAGCACTAGAGCTGAATGACTGAATGCTCTCCTGGATGTAATCCACTTCCAGTGTTTATCATCAGTGTATATATATTTTTTGAATGCCTAAATGCACCTGACAAAGAATAGCATCCATTCTTCAATTAGTAGCTTCCTTACACTAAAGGTCCTTCATTACTTCTGCTATTTGCCGAAATGCTTAACACACTTTGTCTGAACTTCACTAAAAGGAGGAAATTTCCACTATGAACTTTCCACTAACCCAACATACTCCCACCAACTACCTCATCATCAACTCAAAATCTGGTGCCCCAACCCAAAATACAGTCTTCTAGATCCTTCTAAAGCATTATGTGGACGTTTTTTCTTTAAAGAGCCACGTTTCAAGCTTGCGAATTGTCCAGGTCATAGCACCAGTATTCCATCTACTTACACATCTCCGTCTTATTAAAAACAGAGACCATTTAAGTTTGCTTTCTAGATTTATAGTAACTGACTGCAACCCATCAGCCGTCCTCTACCCTGTCTTTCAATGAAGAGAGATCAACACACGCCCACCACTGACCTGATACGAGGTGGTGGACCATTCTCACCACAGCAGTGATTTCAACCAACATGGTGGTGGCATGGTAGTGTGTGTGGTAGTGTGTTTGGAGTAAGTTGGAAACTGCATAGCTGCTGCATGAAAAAGATATGGGCCATAGACTCTACAGCTATAGTTTTGAACATGCCAGATTAACCACAAACATAACTAGATGAATTTCTGTCAGAAAATGCAAAGTGTGATTGCGTGGTTGCTATACAACCAGTATTTGGAGACACTTAAACATGGGTTTTATGGACAAAGAATAGTAATAAAATAATAAAAAATACACCCTGCCTCTTACCAAGCCATTTATGATTAAGGATAGCTGAAAGCACACATAGCCGCGTTGATTAACAACGAACAACAAACAGTGTCACGTTTTTCGTTTTAGAACTGACCTGAGCCTTAGTATCTTGAAGTCTGTTTATGAGTCTGCTGTGTGTTTTTGCTCCGTGTTCTTTCTCCTCGTTTGTGTTTCTCCACTTGTGGTCCTTTTGCAGCCACCATAGACAAGACGTCACAATGCTCATGACACTGTCTCTCCCATATAGACTCATAATCTCAGCTCTCTCTCCCATACATTACAGACGTGACTCAACCACAGAAATCAAAATTCAATACTCAGTACTCCCCTGATCGATTAGCTGAGTACAAGTGCAACTGGGTCTAAGACACATCTCAGATTTTTTCCAACTACTCAAACAGCCTTGCAGGAGAAGCGGCTCCAAAAAAACAGGTGGAATTAAAGATGTACAGACACAGAAAGGACCCTTGACCACTCTGGCCAGAAATCAAACCCAGGATTTCTTGCTGTGAGGCAACGACACTAGCCAAGGCGCATTTCTGCTCTTAACTGTGTTCTGTCCACTTTCTGCCGTGACAAATTATTATTTTTATTATTTTTACATTATACATCAGCTGTTTTTCTGTTCAAAACCTCTTCATATCCAATATTGCTACAAACTGATAAGGTGATGTAATTGTGCACCTCCATGGTAAGTGTTTCTGATAAAATGAATGGTGACTGCAGGTACCAGGCAGGTCTACCTAATAACCCAGTGCTGCATTGTTGTGTCAGGCTTCTCTGTTGAAATGTAAGTAAAATATGTGCAAAAAGCATATTGCTGACACTTAGATGAACATTACAGTAGTTCTTTTACTTATCAACGATTCAATTTGAGCTGGTTATGCATTTAAAGTAGCCTTCTGGATGGGTTGGAGCACTCTGTTCTGGCTATGACTGATGTGCTATAATTAAGCAGGCCTCAATGATTGATTGCACAGACTGGGTATATTTATCTGTGCATGGCGGACAAGGGCATACCAGCACAAACATTATCCAGGTAATTATTTGCTTTGTCGAACACGACACCTCTGCCAGAAATGGAAGTGAAAGAGAGAGAGAGAGAAACGGAAGACCTTAATTACATGGAGGCGTGTAAATATATTCCCTGCTACGGTTCATCAGGGAAACTAAAGCAACCCTATTAATCTGTGTCGGTGACAATAGGTGATTTAGGGTTGGCCAAATCAGGGCATAGCACCTGTCCAAAAATGTAATTCTTCATTGATTGGCTTTATTTTTGCTCCTGGAGCTCTGCCTTCCTGTATTTTGACTTTAGCCTTCATCTTTTAAACTTGTTCCAAACATCCAGTCCGGAAGGCCTTGATTAGCTGGCTCAGTCACACTATGTTTGGGTTTTTGACCAAGTTCTGTAAGAAAGAAATCCAAGAGCTAAAAGAAACATGAAACCCTCCTGGTCAAAACAAGCTAGTGGTCAATTAGAAATCAGCCAGCTTTGAGGCTTATGAATGAAGCATTGCCACTCTTGGAAGAATTGAGGACCACTGAGGGAAATTGTGGTTAAAACAGCAAAATTGTTGTTGAAACAGGGCCTTTCACTGTGTATTAGTAATGTGAATAAGAATCGACATTTGCAGAATAGGTAGTTATCGTTCAAGGGTTTCACTCCTTATTTGTGGTTTAATATTGAAGGTGTTAAAATAAATGGTAGGAGCAAAAAGATACTTGTCTGTAATTTTTAGATCAGTTTTATGCAATAGAATCATGCTTGTATTTGTAACTCACTGAGGACTCCAACACTTATTTTACTTTGTTTGGATACAATTATATAGTCAGACATTTTTTTTTTATCTAGGTAGATGTAGCAAACAAAGGGTTAGGTCATCAATAACTAAAATGAAGCCCTTACATTAACTAAAGGAAATGACAATCAGACATTCAGACTCTCACCCATCTTCATGAAGTGCTTCGAGAGGCTCGTCATGAGGCAAGTCACAACTGCCCCCCTCACTGGACCCCTTGCAATTTACATATCGTCCGAACAGTTCTATGGATAATGCCATTGCCACCACTCTTTACCTGGCCCCTACCTATCTGGACAAAAAGGACACTTATATGAGAATGCTGTTCATAGACTTTATTTCAGCATTCAACACCACAAGCTGAGACTACTGGTCCGAAACTCTTCCCTCTACATCTGGGTCCTGGACTTCCTGACTGGGAGACCTCAATCAGTCAGGATCAGGAGCAAACACCTCCAGCACCACCACGCTGAACACAGGGGCCCCCAGGGCTGTGTGCTACTGTTCACGCTGCTGACCCACGACTGTGCAGCAACGCACAGCTCGAACCACATCATCAAATGACACAACTGTGGTGGGTTTGATCAGCGGGAACGATGAGGCAGCATACAGAGAGGAGGTGCGATGGCTGATGAACTGTTGCAGAGCCAACAATCTGTCCCTGAATGTGGATAAAACAAAAGAGGTAGTTGTTGACTACAGGAGGGAGCAATGTGATCACTCCCCGCTGAGCATCGGTGGCTCCTCAGAGCAGATCGTCTGGAGCACCAAGTTCCTTGGTGTTCACATCACTAAGAACCTCATGTGGACCCTCAATACCAGCTCCATCACCAAGAAAGCCCAGCATTGTCTCTACCTCCTGCGGAGACTGAGCGCATAATGTTCTACAGAGAGACCATAGAAAGCATTCTCTGTAGCTGCACCACAGCCTGGTATGGGAATTGTAATGTTTTGGATCGCAAAACCCTGCACAGGATTGTGAAGACAACTGAGAAGATCATCAGGGTCTCTCTCCCCTCTGGCACGGGCAACCGCAAAGCAATCAGCATTGTGGATGACGCCACTCACCCCTCACACACTCTTCTCCCTCCTCCCGGCTAGCAAAAGGTTCCACAGCATACGGTCCTCCACTGCCAGAACCAAAATACTGTTTAATATGGTATGTCTTCACTCCCATTAAAATTAATACAGCATTTATTTAGTGGCAGGAGGCTACAAAGTTCTTAATCTCTGTTAGCCCCTATATGCTGCCACCAAATGTTGGACAGTCTGTGCTATTTGGCTTGTCCTTAGACCTTTTGAATTAGGCCTGTAAAGTCCAGAGAATGCCTTTTTAGGAAACCCCCGAACTTAAAGCAGGAAGCATCTGTACTTGTGTACACCTGGGAAAACCTGATCACAAGTTCTCACAAGAAGTGCATGCCATGGACTAGTGACTACTGGTGCCCATATAATCACGGGAATCAGGAGGCATGCCAGGGCTCTTGCACAAGCCATGAAACTCCCATGTGACAGGTGCATGCACAATAAGATCAATAAGAAGGTAATGTAACTTGAACTCTGTCTATTGGAAAATACTTGGTAAGGTGGAGACATTAGAAAAAGTGTGGAGACTTGAGTAATGAACTATTTTTGCTTATTGGCAGAGTGCCAATAAGGACGTGTGAGCTGAGAAAGGGGTGTTGTATCCTAAAGGTCTATATAACCTGTAATGGGTGTAAGGTCTGCTGTAGAGAGGATCCTCCACCAGACCTTCTTTAATAAAACAGCAAGCTGGATTTCCCAGGCAGTGTTTGGGTTTTTGACTTAGAAAAAGTTTCAGACTTAAACTTTTGCTCCAATTTTTCAAAGGTTTAAAGGGTGTCCTAATCTTCATTAAAAAATGTCATGGTTTGTTATGGATTTATTATGTGTTCACTGGCATCACAGACAAATCTTCCAAAACCTATTGAAATGAACCTAAGAGATGTAAAAATCGTTGTGGAGAAAAGCTGAAGTCAACATGTTCTTTTTTTTCAGCTCAACTTTATTCTGTTTGTTAATATCGTACGAGTTCTGGCTACGAAGATCCGGGAGACAAACGCAGGCAGATATGACACTCGCAAGCAGTACAGGTAAATATAGTGTTCACATTTTGCTCTTATTGCACATATTTTAGATTATGTTTTATTATTCCAAAACCCCCACCCCACAGAGTTACAGAAATACTAAAAAGTACAAATATAATTATTTATAAGTACTTTCCTACTTCTACCCCAATGCCTATTTGTTTACAGCCTAAAGACACTATAAGGCCAAAAGAACGTGGACACTCTTGTAATAATTTATTTCAGGTGTTTCAGCCACACCACTGCTATCAGGTGTTTGAAATCCATGGATAAACACTGGCAGTAGAATGGATTGGACTGAGGAGCTCAGTGACTTTAAATGTGCCACTGTCATAGGTTTCCTCTTTTCACACCCAGTCAATTCTGTGGTTATCTCTTGGTTACCTGTAAGTGCTATTACTGTGAAATTTAAGCATCAAGAAGCAAAACATCTCAGCCACGATTTAGGACTGCAGAGTACTGAAGGGCATCAAGTGTAAAAGATCACATACAGTATTCTCTGATGAATTATTCAACTCCTCTGTAAGCAACATTATTCAAGAAATGTGTGTCAGGAGTTTCGAGAAATGGCTTTCCATGGCCAAACATCCTTACATTAAATTATCAGCTGGAGAGGTGTAAAGCACATATCACTGAACTCTGGAGTAGTGGAAATGTGTTCTCTGGAGTGGCTTCACTGTCTGGCAGTCTGACAGACAAATCTGGGTTCAGCAGATCCCAGAGAAATGCCACCTACAGGAAAATAAAGCGTGAGCAGTAAAGTTTGGTGGAGGTGGTATAATGAGCTTTTTGGCATAATGCGCTGTTTTTCAGGATTTGATGCCCTTTGTTGCAGGAGAGTGGAGGGTCTTTTATGCTGCAAGGGGATTTCCAGCAGCAACTTCATTTTAATGCCCATAATTTTGGAATGAGATGTTCAACAAACTCATCTCTGCACCTGTCTCTCGGGGTTTGGGCTAGACCCCTTACTTCCAGCGAAGGGCCATTTTAATGCTTCAGCATACCATTTTGGGCAACGCCATTTTGGATGACGCCATGCTTCCAATTTTGTGGACAAAGTTTGGGGAAGAACCTTTTCTATTCCAGCATGATTGTGCCCCAGTGCACAAAGCAAGCTCCATAAATACATGGTTGGATGAGTTTGGTGTGGAGGAACTTGACTGGCCACAGAGCCCTGACTTCAACCCCATCCAACACCTTTGGGATGAACTGGAACAGAGATTGTGAGTCAGGCCTTCTCGTACAACATCAGTGCCTGAAGTCATAAATGCTCTACAGAATGAATGGACACAAATTCCACAGAAACTCCAAAATCTTTTGGGAAGATTTCCAAGAAGAATGGAAGCTGTTATAGCTGCAAAGGGGAACTAACTCCATATTAAAGTGGATTTGAATGCAATGTCAATGAAGTCCCTGTTGCTGTAATGTTCAGGCATTCCAATACTTTTGTCCATATAGTGTGTGATGTTCTGCATTAGATAAATGTGTTGGTTTGTATAATGGCAATGATATTTTATAAGTGTAAGTTGGACACATTCTTATAGAAGCTTTTTTATGGTGTTATAAAACCATTGTGATTATGTTGTTTTAAGGGGTGAATGTTTGAAAGTTGTTTTTGAATGAATCGTGTGTTTCACTTTAGGGGACATTTTAAACAGTCATTTTACCAGCGTGTGTCCTGAAGGCATATCCTGTGTAGTGAAAGATAAAAGAGAATACATGTTCAAAACGAAGGCTGCTCCGCGGTGGCCATGGTTAGATGCTGTGTTAATTTACTGGTAAACTGAATTTAATGAAGGTAGCTGTTTCTCAGCCAGGCTGCTTCTTAATGTAATTTAATGTCAAACTGAGGCTCATTTGAACCTGCCATGCTTTTCTAAACCACAATCACTTGAGTTCTGTACACTGTTTGTTCTTCACCGAGGAGAATGGAAAAAAGAGGGAGGGGGGAGTTGGGAAACAAAGAAAATGATGGAGAAAGAGAGACAGAGAGAGACAGAAAATGAGAGAGAGAGAGTAGGAAGGAAGGAAATACATGATACACAAATAAAAAGAGAAAAAGAGAGAGAAAATGTGAATGAGAGAAACAGAAAGAAAGAGAGACAGAATGAAAGATACCTAAAATGAGAAAGAGAGAGAGAAAGACAGACAGTCTAAATGAGAAAGACATAATTGAGAGAGAGAGAGAATTTAAATGAGAGAGAGAGGACATCGATGAAAGAGACAGACAGAGATACAATGTAAATGATCTAAATAAAGTAAGTGACAGAGAGAGAGTGAGGCACAGGGCTGATGTGAGAGAAAGATTGTCAAATGGAGACATTAAGCGTGGAGTAGGACATAATCTCATAATCTCAGGGCTTTATTAACAAAAGAATGAGGAAACAGTAGACTACCAGAGAAACAGAAACGTGAGATACAGTAATTAAGCAGTTTTACTTGAATAGGGGAAATTAGTTGGATAAATTTAATTATTATTACTTTAAGAGCTCGGTAGTGTTATTGCAGGGGAAGAAGTGACTTTGCCTTTCTGCACAAGAAACTGAATCACTGGTCACGATAAGACAATATTTATTTACCACGCTAGACATCATAAAACATACAAACACAAAGTAAATTAAAGCAAACGTGAGGAATGAATGAATGGGTAATTAATGATATCGGTAAGATTGCTGAAATTTACAGGAAATCTCTGAACAGTGAGCTTCATGAAACAACACAACTTCAGTAATTAACACAGGTTAGCACGCGTGTTGTCAGCCTGCACCAAATGATCAGAATGAGAAGAACCGTATACTTATTCACTCAGAGTTGGAGGGAAGTTGGCCTTGGAGTTTCAGAGTCTGTTCAGAGTTCAGCAGGATTGGATGAAGATTGGAGCTTCTTGAAGTTTCAGAGTTGCAGAGTGCTGGATCTTGGAGAATGAGGTGATGAAGCAGTGGAGTGGTCAGCTGGTCTTGAAGTCTTGCTTGGTCTGGCTCCTTCTGTTGCTCAGTTTGAGTGGACTGTGGCTGGTGCCTTTATGCTCAGTGCCTGGGGATACTTGCCCCCCCATCTTCCTCAACTGCTAGCCAATCACAAGGTCAGACCAGTCACAAAGGTGGGGTCTCGCTCCTTTGGGCCCTCAGGCTGGGAGGAAGGAGCCACTTTACAACTCTGCTAAGTGTGGAACTTCTCATTGACAGAAATACAGTTGATAACTCTTGTACAGTTAGTAACTGGATATTGAAACTTGTAATTTTGGTTCTGTTGTGATCTAGCAGTCACATAAATACCAAACATGTTATACTTTCGTCAAACGTTTCAAAGATTATGGCTTAAATTACAGATACATTCTAATTGTAACCGTAATTATTCAAAACAAATGTTAAAACGCATAAATAGCATATTGTTACAATTCTCTTTAGTCACCAACAGTTATGATTTTCCCAAAAGCTTAGATCTTTAAGTTTGTGAGTTAAAATCAATGAAATCTCCTGTCCTCTTTGTCTCGGAGCACATGACTGATTTTATGGCTCTCCTGCAGCATGGCTTTCCCTTAAAATTGGAACATTGCATCTAGTGTTCCAAGGCCACTTCTTGAAGTGAAAGCAATAGTATAAACATGGATATTATGACTCACTGTTCATTTCAAGACTAAACATGATTTATTTTATCATAAAGGAAAGAAGAAACTTGAAGAAGAGCTATGCGTTCTTCTTATCTGGTCAGCATGGATAATCCGGTTGATACTGTAGAAGGAAATTTTGAATTCCCTCTTAATACTACGTTATGCTTCTTTATGTTAACCATATATGTCTGTATGAAAG
>JBBJLS010063518.1:0-12818 GCA_037577275.1 Bryconaethiops microstoma
CATTCAGAAGACCCTGGTGAGTGCCGGTATTCCAGCTAATTTGAGTAACTTCATACTGCGTGCCCCGCCCCTCGACTTCATGGCCCGAGACACGGCCGAGATACAGACTCTGTGACTTCACAATGTTTTACAAGGCAGTTAGCAGCTAATATTAACATGAAACACGCCACGGCCGAGACACACACCTCTGCGTGCAGACCCCTAACCACCCCACGCTCCTCCCCAAAACCACAGCCAAGGCACAGAGAGAATTTAAAATTTTGGTGCGTACCAATTTATTCATGTAGGTACTCATTAGAGTACTAGAGCAAAAACATTTATATGTATGTATATATGTACGTGTATACCTGGCTGGTTCCTGAGCTGTTGCTGGGACTAGATGTTTCTCCCTGAGAGGCGGAGACAGACAGCGCAGAGACAGACTGCTGGGAGGCAGAGCGTGCTGCAAGGGGTGGGGTTAGGGCTATGGGCGGAGCTGGATGCAGGCTGTCCGACTCCACCTCCTCCTCTTCTTCCTCCTCCTCTTCATCCTCCTGGTCCTCTGGCGGCTGTAGCTCTGCCCCCAGGTGTCTGAGCACCAGCTCCACCAGGTCCTCCTTCTCCCTGCAGGTGTCTGTGCTGATGTTGCGCAGACGCAGGTACTGCCGCAGGTCTTTCACTCGGAGCCGCATCAGACGCCGCCGCTGGAACGCAGTCCCCCACAGGAGATGACAGGTGACACACCGACGAAGGTTCTCCTGCAGCACCGAGCACAGTGAGCAGAAACTCTTCTTACAGTCCGAACACACATGCTGCAGAGACAGAGACAAACATAGAGATCAGACTCACGCACATATGTGACATTACCCTCTCAAAACTCCCACAAACAGTTTAAAGGAGGTATTTGTAATAAAGTGGCCAGTGAGTGGACGCACGAGGTGGGTGTTTCTAATAAAGTCTCCTTTAAAGACTAATTATCTTTAATACACCCTCCGCCTCAGTCCTACCTTACGTCTGAAGACAGAGAAGGCGAGTCCGCAGGCTTTACACACCAGCCCGGCGGTGGAAGTGGGGGTCGGGGTGGGGGGGTAGGTGGAGTATCCGGCACTCGGTGCAAAACGGAAGGGGCCGGCGGCCCCACCAAAACCGGGCTGCTGCCCTCGAACCGACCCCGTTCCAATCACCTCATTCAGCAGCCCACAGCAGGACGCCCACATAGAGGACGCCCCAGCCTGAGAGAGAGAGAGAGAGAGAGATTAAAGCTGGACAGGCTGTAGCATTGAATTCAAATACCAGCGTTCTCACTCTCATTAAGTCTTGGCAGAACATCACACTCATACTTCTCCACTGTGCCCATGATTCCCGGTACTTATTGGACCTGCTTCTCCCCTACATGATTCGTATCCTGAATTATTTTGTGTCACCAATTACACTAGTTTTTCTTAAGTTTTTTCTTTATTATCATTCTTTTTACATCTGTAAAAAGGCGCTGCTTTTCATCCTAGCTGGTATTGAATTTTGGCTAAAATTCCAACGCTAACATGTTCATTAGTATCTGGAGTAGTGCGCACGTATTCAGATTTTTGATCGGCTCATATTGCTCTTTTAAACATTCTATTTTTTCCTCCTGTTTTCAGCTGTCCTTAACCATAAATGGTCTGGTAACGCCTCCCTCTGTGGTTCAGCGGTAAAACGTGACACCAAATGAAGAGAGTCAGAAAAGGTGTCGGTTCGATAACCGACTGTAAGTGGAATTTATTTTTACACAAACTTTGTTTGACCATAAAACCAATGCCCGGGTGTCTTCAACCACCAGTTTTATAGCAACCACACAATCACAGTTCCCATTTTCCTGCAGAAATGCAATATAGTTATTATTAGTTTGGCCAAAAACTGAACCTAATACACCTGTGAAGCATATCAGCTTTAACAATAACTGATATCTTACTATTACTATAACTACTAACAACAATAATAATAATAATAATAATAATACATTTCCACAAGAAAACATGAAGTGTGCTTGCGTGGTTGCTGTAATAACCGCTTTTCTGTGGTTTGGCTGGTTGCCGTGGTAATTGTAGCGGCTGCCATGGTGTTGTTAGGTGTCCAAGGGGGTTGCTAGGGTTTTGCTAGATGGTAATAGGGCGAAAGGTGGAGAGACACCCTGGACAGGTCACCCAGTCCCTCACAGGACACACACATACACAGCATTGGAGTATCAATTCATTTAAGCATTTGACATTTAAGCATTTGACAATTTTCCAACAGTGTGGATCAGTGTTACGAATGGACCGGTGTTACGAGTGGATGCACAACTACACACAACTTTAACAAAACACACACTCCGCACTCAAACACATTAGTTAAGAGTACAGAGCCTTACTGAAGGCCCTCGGGTTCCTGTGGTGAGGAGCACAGAGAGCAGCTTACACTGATGTTTAATATCTGACGTGTGCTGATGCCTCAGCCAGCAGACAGAGCTCTGAAACAGCCCTGCAGGTGGAGCCAGGGGTTCAGACGAGGGGAGAACACAGAATTAATTACTGCATTTCAAATCAGCTTTAAATATTAATATCACCTGATGAATGAGATCATACATCACCAAATATGACTTTAATCTACATCATCTTCCACTTCCACTCCAAAATTGCAGCAGCCTGACGAGCTCACCATCGGACAGATTCACAGCACTAGTGCATCCGAGTATGTGTGTGTTACAGTAGAGCTGACTCACTGACACTGCTGAAAACGGAAACTTCTTAGATCATAGCAGAGTAAAGGAACATAGCCATCATCATTTTCACCACCACCATCTGAAAAATTATCATCAGCACCATCACAATCACCACCATCAGCATCACAATCACCACCATCATCAAGTGAGAGAGATGTATGTTGACAGTGAAGGCTGTTCCCCTCATCTTTGAGAGCCTGTATTGATTGTGTGTGTGTGTCTGTGTGTAGGGTGCATTAATATATAACTGCGGCCCTGAGTGTTTACTCCCTCACCGCAGTGAAACTCGACCCCGGTCGTGTAAAACTCAGAGCTCAAAGATGATCCAGAGCTCCAGGACATCAAAACCACATCCGCATCAAACAGAGGTTCAGATCTGGGCAGTATCTGACTGGCACGAGTGTATACATGTGTGTGTATGTTCTGTGCATGTTTGTGTGTATACATTTCCCTGGTTTATTTCCCACTGGCCCACTGATACAGTCTGTCTGTCTCTGCCTGATTATTAAATTATTTTCTCTTTATTTCTCACACAGACCGTTATTTTGTCCTTTGTGTAAATAAGCTCTCCTCCGATTGTCTGTCCTGCATTCTGTTTAGTCAAAAAGCAGTCCAGGCTAAAAGACTCATTATAACATCAGCGCGAATGGGGCGAAGCGACACATACACACACATTTTATTTGTAGACGAGAGAAAAACTGAAAGAGAGACAGACAGAAAGTGAGGGTGAGAGAAAGAGAGATGAACAGAGACAGAAAGAAAGAGCATAGAGAGAGGAGAGAGACAGACAGAAATAGAGAGAGGGGAGAGAGAGAGATGACTCTTGTGCTGGGGATCACTGAGTGTGTGTCTCTCCTCTGGGACAGAAAAAAGTAGGAGGAGGGAAGACATAAAAGCAGAGAAAAGTAAAGGAGACAGACAGACAGAAACAGAGAAAGAATGAAAGAGAGACAGACAATCGGGTCATCTGTCAGGGGACCTTACAGATTCAGCAGTGAGTGTGTGTGTGTGTGTGTGTATGAAACAGAAGACACTGCTCTTAGTCAGAGTGGAGATGGTGTGTGTGGGTCTGAATGCTGAGTGACTGAGGCCATCAAAGCTGCACTGTGTGTGTGTGTGTGTGTATTTGTTTGCATGTTCTTCTGTCACTGTTGTTCTCTGACAGCCTGAGGGGTTAAAGGTCAGAGCTAAAGAGCAGGTCGGACAGAGAATTCACTCACCTTCACACACACACACACACACACACACACACACAGACACACACACATTCTTATTGGGATCTTCTGCTCCTCAGGACCTGGACCTGTTTAAATGGTCATAGACTCCAGACTGCAGCAGCTGCAGTGTTTAAGGTGGAACAGAAAGTTCAGGGAAGGCGTTGGTCAATAGGACGCCAGGAGAAGAGCAGGGGGGCACTCAGTAATGCACACTGAATCAGATTCAACTGAAGTCGCTTTTACCGCTGCGGTCGCCTCATCTGATTCGGTATCTGGTTCTCAGTTCTGTTTGTTCTTTGCTGTGGTTGTAAAGGGAACCGATCAGGGTTTTAACCAGTCCTACAGGTCCTGTGAGAAATCCAGAGCACCCCTGCTGCCGCTGATCCAAACGCCATCCATAATTTCAGCATCACAGTTTTTAGCTAGTTTTACACCATTGTAAACCACTAAATGCTCTATATCCTGGACTCAGCGCTCATTAAACATGCATTGACTCTCACATACTGATGTAAAACCAAACAAAATGCATCAGAAAACCTGTAGAAAACACCACATTACTATAAACCACCCAACTGACTGAGCATAAATTTATATCAGCTCTCAGTTCCACCTTAGTCTCATTGGCAGTGTTATTACGCTGTTATTTCATCTGGACCACTGAAAGAAAAAACTACAACACAGAACCGATACACATAAGATGAAAAAAAAACAAAAACAAAAACCAGGAGAAGGATGAAGTATGATGTTAAATACACACTGAGATTTAAGAAACATATCTATTTAACATCAGCACATCGTACACAAAAGCTTAATGTTTAAGACTTTTAAGGCCTTAAATTTAGATTTTTAAATTTTATACGACCCTGGTTGGAACCAAAATGTGATGTGAAAACACTGCAGACTCCCGATTGGTCAGATGTCACGATCATGCTGAATCGTGGTGCTGAATGCTGAGTGGTTGGAACACCTTTATCTAGGTTCCTTGTATCTTTAGGTACTTTGCAGTCTGTCGCAGTAAAACATTTGTTTCCATTTCTTTTATTTATCTTAATACTTAATATGCCAAAGATAAGACAAAGATAAAACAGTACTTTTGCACCAACAAGGAGATTCAAAGCAAAATATAAAGAAATGAGGGGGTCTAGACTTTTGCACAGTAGTGTACAGTATATATATATTACATAAAGCAGTAAATAATGGGCTTCTTTGAAAAACTGATCGATGACAAAAAAAAACACGTCCCATTACAGTCCCATTAAAGTGAGCTCTTCGGAGTGGCGGCTGTAGGGAGACGGAGTTTAATAAAAGCAATCGGGATCAACAGGAAAGTGAAGCTACCGCAGAATGACTGACAGCTCCAATAACAGGTTTAACACAAACAGATGGAGCTGTCATCACTCTGAACTCCTCAGACACACAACATTAATATAAACACACGGTGCTAAACTTTTCAGAGGGGTTTAAAACGAACGTCTCCACTGAAGACCTCTAAAAAAAAAAAAAAAAAACTTCCAGGAAAAAAAAAAACCTAATACACTAAAAACAGAGCACGCAAACGCAGATCGTCATCACAGGTAGGAGGAGCTAACAGCTATTAGCAGCAAGCCATTATAGCTAGCAACAAAACCTAGCTCTCACTGCTAGCCTTTATTAAAAGCTAATGTTAGCTAAAGCTTTTAGCAGCTAGCCATCACTTAACCCTTCAGCGAGTTTTAATCAGTTCTACTCGTTTTTTGCTCATTCCACAATAAAGTTCAAAGTTTGTTACTTTGTGTTGGGAACCTCGATGCTGTGAATGCATCTATTATTTAAAATAAAGATGTTAATGTTCTCAGTATCGCCTCTTCAGTGAGTCGATGTTCACATCAATGCTGGAGTGACTCATTTGACTTTGACTGACAGAACAATCACATTTGTTGTACAACAGCACAAGCTGTGATTGCTAAAGTTACAGTGCCACAGTAGTGATGAAAGAATAAGTGAGAAAATAAATATTGCCCAAAGGCATGTAAGCCAAACAGTGGCTCTGCAGGGTCATTGGTTTCATTATAACGTGTGTCAGGTGGTTCAACAGTTGTGTAAAATGTAAAGATTTGTTCCAGTGCCCTGTTATTCTCAGCAGGAGGTGGACAGGGGGAGTGTGTCCCTCGAGCGCAGTGTTTGTGTGTTTGTGTGTGTGTGAGTGAGAGAGAGAGATCAGAGAGAACTGATGAGCTGAACAAAAGATCAATACTGAAACTGCTAAATCAATACTGATACCTATTATTTTATTATTTTTGGAGAAATAAGGATCTAAACTGTATCCTGAGTTTCCTGTATATATAATGAGGGAGGAGCGTTGCTACAAATGTTCTGATCAAAAAATGTGTGTTAGTGAAGTGTTTAAACAGCAAATTAAATCAGTCTTTTCTGATATGATTTTATTTTTTTGAAAATTACAGGCACCTGAACTCACCTGATTTATTAATGCTGAGTCAGTTTCCTAAATATTAAATCACCACACAGACACTGCCGTCCCAGCATCGTTACATCAACACAACTAACAATCATCATTCAGACACCGCCTCCTCACACACACACTGTCCATTCATACAAACCCAGTCTTAGACCAGACTCTGATCTCATTAGAGAAGATCAGTGTGTTCTGATCACCACATACACACACACACACTACTCTATTTCGGTGTCTGTAATCTCACTGCTCTGGAAGCTCCTGCTGTTCAGAGACTCCAGCACCAAACCAGCAGCTGCAGCAACCAGTCACAACACATAACACACACCAACACACAACACAACCCAACCCCACACATCATAACCTAACCCTGTACACCATACAAATACAACGCAACCCAACCCAATCCCATACACAACCACCAAACCCAGCCCAACCCTGTACCATCAATCACAACCCCAGCCCATACATCACCATATCATACACCACAACCCAAACCTACACCCCCCCATCCTATACACATTATTCAACTCCACACATTACAACCCATCCCAACACCACACGTCACAGCCTAACCCCATCCATCACAGGCCAACTCAAAACATCACAACCTGTACAACCCAACCCAACACATCACAACCCAACCTAACCCCACGTCACAACCCAACCCAAGCCATCACAACCCAACCCAATCTCAAACATCTCAATCAATTTCAACCCCACACATCGCAACCCAACCCAACCCTGTACATCACAGTCCAACCTAACCCAATCCATCCCAACCCAACTCCACACTTTACAACCCCACCCCGTACAACACAAACCAACCCAGCCCTGTACAACTCAATCCAACCCCATACATCACAACCTAATCCCTATGTATCACAACCTAACCCCATACAACCCAACCCCAGTGGTTAGGGTGTTCGCCCTGCAATCAGGAAATTGTGGGTTCGATTCCCAAGACTGCTAGGCACATCTGAGGTACCCTGTGCAAAGTACCGTCCCCACACACCGCTCCCCAGGTGCTGTGTTCCTGGCTACCCACTGCTTCACCTGGTGAATGGGTTAAATGCAGAGAAAAAATTTTTGTGCTGTTCACACTGTGTGCTGTGGTGTGTTCACGTATGACAGAATGGACACACCGCCCCCCCGGACCCCAGCGCGCATGCACCCCAGAACCACGCGGAGACACATACCTCTGCACACACACTCCCCAAAACCAGCCCGCACCCGACCCCCGACCAAGGCCGAGACACAGAGAAAATTTTTAATTTTGGTGCGTACCAGTTAATTAATGTAGGTACTCATTAGAGTACTAGAGCAAAAAAAAAAAAAAAAAAGTCTACCCCTGCCCATACATCACAACCCAACCTCACACATCACAATCCATTACAACCCCGTACAACAGAACTCCACACAACCCAACCAAATTCTGTACAACACAACCCATCCCTGTACAACGCAACCAAACCACATACATCACATCACAACACAATCCAACCCCATACATGCCAGCCCCATGCAACCCAACCCAAACCCATACAACACAACTCAATCCAACCCCATACATCACAACCCAACCAACCCAACCCCATAAATCACAACCCAACCCCATACATCACAACCCAAGACAACCCAACACAACCTCGTCTAAATAGCATAAAATTCAACCCAAAACCGTACAACACAAACAACACAGCACATGATCAGACACAGCACAACAAAATCCAAATCATACCCAACCCAGTGCAATCAAACTAAGCACAAACAACCCACTTCAATTCAACATGTTCAAACCCAACACAAACAATGCAATTATCAAAAGAATTTACACAACGCATCACAATACACTATAAGACTAAAAACCCAACCCAATGGAATCAAACAACCAAACAAAATTAAACCAAATGCAACCCAACACAACCAAACCAAAGACAACCTCACACTATCAGACTAAACACTAAACAATGCAATCATATGAAACATTTAAACAACATAAGAAAATGCAACACAGCTAAACACAGTCAGGTTAAACACAATACAACATAACACAATCAAACAACACAAATAAAACGTGATGCAAATTAAACCCAACCCAGAACAGAATAACACAAACCCATCATAATCAAACTCAGTGTAATACAACCAAATGCAAACTAATCCAACACAACACAACTCTCCAGACACAACCCAACATAATCAAACTAAACACAATCCAACAACACAAACTACATACAACCCAACACAATGCAATACACCTGAATACAAACTAAACACAGCCAACACAACCCCACACAATTCAAACTAAACGCAAATCCACACAACCAAACTGAGCACAAGCACACAATCAAACTAAGCATAACCCAACACATCTACATGGTCTTTGCTTCCCTAACTGAATCCAACAAACCCAACACGGACATGACCGAACCTACAGCTGCACCAGTGGGCCACATGCCTCTCTGAGCATGAGGAAACCAGCCCAACACAGCAGAACAGGACCTAAAACCGAACACATGACCAAAACTACCAAACCTAACAGTAGAACACAGTGAAAACCAAGGCCACCACCAGAGTCTAGCACCAGAGCCCAGTACTACAGCACAAAACCAGACAGCAGAACCAGAGACCAGAACTAGAGCCCAGAGCCAGAGCCCAGAACCAGAGACCAGTACTAGAGCCCAGTGCCAGAGCCCAGAACCAGAGACCAGTACTAGAACCCATCACCAGTGCCCAGTACAACAGATCCAATACCAGGACCCAGAACTAGAGAGCAGTGCTAGAACCTATCCACAGAGCCCAGTACAACATATCCAGTACCAGAGCCCAGAACCAGAGACCAGTAATAGAACCCATCACCAGAGCCCAGAACCAGAGACAAGTAATAGAACCCATCACCAGAGATCAGCACCAGAGACCAGAACCAAAGAGCAGTACCGCCATTAGCAGGCCGCGCGAGACCGTGAGCGGTTCCTCCTCGCGCACCGCGGAGCTCCAGAGAAGAGCAGGAGACAGGAGAGAGAGGAGATGATGGGGGAGTTGATGGACGTGATGGAGGAGACGATTGAGCAGGTGAGCACATCCTGTACCTTCATGACAGCTCGTGACTGGACCCCGCGCGCGCTGCTCTACACGCTGGCGCCGCACCGCCGCTCCATTGCGCTGCTCTCTCTCTCTCCTGCGTGTTTGTGGACGAGGGCATGACGTAATGGGCCAGCGCGCTTCCACCAATCAAGGCGCAGTGCGAGCTGCCGTTATCTTTATCAGCCAATCACATTGCGGAGCTCGTCCGGGTGGGCGGAGTTTGTGAACCGAGATAGAGCTGATGATGCAAGCTGATCATAGACCTTTATTTATTTATATTTATATTTATTTACTTCAGTTTTCAAACACTGTGTGAGTTTTAAACGGCGTGCAAGCTTCCAGAATAACAATATACAAATATGGCTTATAATACTATATTAAGTACTACAAGCACAAAACGATCTATGATCTTACACGTATTTGCAAACATGTATCATATTGTATATTACGCTATATTTTACATATTAAATATATGTTGACGCGACCTGTCACATATTATATTATGTATTTCAGTTTTTGAAAATAAAATTCACAACAAACCCCAATACAACCATCACTACAACTCTGAAAATTTATGCTTTTTATTAAAATTGATTTTTACTTTAACCTCGGTGCTGTAATGTGGTTAAAAAAATCCATATTTCCATAATCTTCCTCAGAGCATTGAACTGTATCCAGTGAGGATAAAATGGTCCTGTAGAATACAGCGTAAACCAACAGTGTAAACACAACAAACAGCATGAACACAACAAAGAGGACAAACAGCATGAACACAAAAAAGAGGGTAAACACAATAGAAAACTACAAAGACAAAAAACAGTGTAAACACAACAGAGTAAACAAAACCAACAGCATAAACACAACAAACAGCATAAACACAACAGACAGCATAAACACAACAAACAGCATAAACACAACAGACAGCATAAACACAACAGACAGCATAAACACAACAAACAGCATAAACACAACAATGTAAACACAACAAACCACGTAAACTTAACAGACAGCATAGCAAAACAAACAGCATAAACACAACATACAGTATAAACACAACAAATGGCATAAACACAACAAACTGCATAAACACAACAGACAGCATAAACACAACAGTGTAAACACAACAAACGGCATAAACACAAAAAGCAACGTAAACACAACAAACAGCATAAACACAACAGACTGCATAAAAAAGCGTAAACACAACAGACAGTGTAAACACAACAAACAGCGTAAACATAACACAAGTTAAAGGAGATCAGTTGAAACTGTTCGGGTTCAGATTTATCTCCTTTCATTTCAGAACTGGAGCTATGAGGCTAATACTAACCTCGCTAGCTCTAGAAGTCAATAGGCACCCAAATATCTTCATTAAGGTGGATCAGGCTTGTGGACATGGTTTAGGACACAGTATGACTTACTGTGAGCTCTAAAGTTAACTGAATGTCTTCATCAAGGTGGATCCGGCTTGTGGACATTGTTTAAAGCACAGTATGACTTACTGTGAGCTGTAAAAAAATTCTTCAATGTTTATATATACTTTTCTACTTACACACAGTACCATGCAGTGCAGCACAGTGACTGTTGGAGCTGCTAGGCCTCGCTAAAGTTGTCTGGGCTGAAACATTACATATAACTTCATTGTGAGTGGTTCTAGACTCCTGAAGGCTGAATATATGAAAATGGATTTGTTTTAATGACATCACAAAAACAGATTGAAAACAGCGTGTTGATCTAATTTTTCAGTTTTCTTAAGAGAAAGAGTTAAGACTTTTCCCTTTAACGCTCTAATTTACTCATTTAATCCAGATGTTCTGAGCTGGTTGAGTGTTAACACACTTTCAGTGAGATGTGTGTGATTGGGGTCAGTGTGAGTGACAGGCCCACCACTCAGCTCCAGAACTCTGCTCCATATCCCATCACAGACAGCAGCCCCATCCAGAGGAGACCACAGGAACTGCAGCACTCACACTGCTCGGGAAAACTGTTAAAAACCTTGTAGTCACACTCACAGGCGGTCCAACATCTGGAGCTCTGACAACAACCTCCACCTCAATCTCAAACAAGACTAGAAAACTGATAGTGGACTTCAGAATATTAGATCTTATATTTACATGTTCAAAGATTACTTACTATATTATATATTACATAATACACACGAGAAAATAACTTTATATAATATATGTTGTATAATATATTTTTTGTAAAATCTGGTGACGTGGTGCTCTAACAACTCATAAACAGTGCCCCCCCCTCCCGGAATTGTATCTGCTATATCTAACTTCAATATGCCCATTTACTTTTAAGCACTTTATTAAATGCACTTTAATAAATGAACTGTCGCTTTATATCAGATTGAAAACACAGGCCACAAAGATCGGATCAGACACAGTGCACTGTCATGTTAGCAATAATAACCGAATATTAATGAACTCACTTATTAGCCATGTCATCTTTATCTTGCTCTGTAATGTACTGTATTGTATTGCATTTCAATGTATTGAACTGCATTATACTGTACTGTATGGTACTGTATGGTATTGTTTTGTTTTGCATGGTACTGTATTGTATTGTATGGTATTGTATTGTATTGTATTGTATGACCCTGTTTAGTATAATATTGTATTGTATTGTATTGTATTACGTTTCTCTCCACTTTGTTTTACTGTTGAGTGAGTCCTATTTTTCTGATTGTCTTCTTGTTGCTCCTGTTGTGTTGTGCTGCCCTGATTGATCCTGCAGTTTTTGTGTACCAGCTCTGCTCTGTATAATCACAGAAAACTGAACTGAATTGAATTGATCACCGCCCCTCCCCCCCGACACACACACACACATACAGACACACACACACAGACACACACACACAAACACACAGATAATAAATTAAAGAAAAAGAGCAGCACTTAGTGTGTTCATGAGGTGTTGGACAACCACGAGCCTCCAAAACATCTTCATCACAGATTCAACATTCTTTCATTTCATCTCATCTCCCAGTCGTCAACTTTAACTGAGGTTTAAGGGCAGGGTCAGATTTAGGTGCAGTTACTGAGGTTAAAGGTCAAGTGTAGAATTAGTGTGAAGTTTCCATCCGTGAAAACACCACAGCACGAACAGCACAATTACTGAGACACACTGTTATACAAGCCAATGAAATGTCTCACAAATATGGTAATACCAACCAGTGTGTGTGTGTGTGTGTGTGTGTGTGTGTGTGTGAGATAGAGAGAGAGAGAGAGAGAGAGAGAGAGAGAGAGAGAGAGAGAGAGAGAGAGAGAGAGAGAGAGAGAAAACACACATCCACACCCACACAACCCCCATATACACACACACACACACACACACACAC
>JBBJLS010063529.1:0-12817 GCA_037577275.1 Bryconaethiops microstoma
TAACTGTTTCTGCACTGTTTATGTGCAGTAATGGTCACAGCAATCAAAAATATGACCTAATATGCTGAGGGAAAAAATGCTTCAGCAAGAACAATGATAGAACTAAATCCATCTATAAGGGGCCGGTTAAGACAATGTATGGCATGGGTGTTCTGACGAATTATGTTTTTTGAAAAATGCTACCTTTAAGTTTATTCAACTAAGTTGAAGCCATTGGTTTAAGCCATACCACTAATGATGAGCAGGGTGCAGCCCAGAGGTTCTATTAAAACTTTTTTCATTTTTAACAAATCTCTAATTTCAGGTACAGTGCTCCTTTTAAGTCCTCTATTCAGCAGTGGGTGCAAAAGCTGTCAAACAGCTCAGAGGTAATTGAAAAATGGCTAACTGTCCAGAACCTGTGGTTGTATCTGGAGGCTGTGTTTGTTGGAGGAGACATTGCTAAGCAACTTCCACAGGTCAGATTTATTTATGTCATTCAAAGGATGATGGATTAAACCTTTTACTGTTTTGAAAGAAGCTACAGCTTTTATTACTTTACATAGTTTATCATTTACATCTTATTTCACTGAGTGGCTTATTTTATTTATATTTGATATTTTGATTTAATGTAGAGTGCTGGTGTTCACAAACCTCTGCATTAGGTGAAGGTTTTTGTAAAAATACTGCAAAATATTCCCTGTCTCCTCCCTCTTTTCGGCTAACAGGAAGCTAAACGCTTCCAGAACATTGATAAAGCATGGCAAAGGATCATGCAACGGGCACATGAGGTGCCGGGTGTAGTTCAGTGCTGCGTAGGAGATGAAACTTTGAATCAGCTACTCCCCCACCTGTTGGAACAACTGGAAGTGTGCCAGAAATCACTCAGCGGATACCTGGAGAAAAAACGTCTTGTCTTTCCACGATTCTTCTTCGTCTCTGACCCTGTTCTCTTGGAGATACTTGGCCAGGCGTCAGACTCACATACCATACAAGTGAGCGAGACAGTTCTGTTGTCATGTTCTTGTCATTTATGTTTCAATAACAATTAAGTTATTGAAACATAAATGCCAAGGCTATTTTTCCCCAACTCTTCCCCAAAACTTTTTGAAGATACAAAACTTGTTGTGTTTAAGGTTGCAGTGATTCCAGATTAAAATTTTTAAAAATTTTGCATTCCAGGTATTAGAAATCAAATTGCATTAAAACATTTAAACATAGCTTAAAAAACTGGCTGTAGCCTCAAAGCTATCCATAGCAAAAGTCTGTCTGTACAGCATTTGTTTCATTTAGTTTTCGTCAAAGCATCCTGCTTACATTATTGTAACATAGGCTGTTTATCTTCGGTAGCATGCGTGTTGTTGGCTGGAAAGCAGTTGCACTTCCTTCTTTGGTAGAGCCACTGTCCCTCTGAATGTCTGGGCACATCACCAATCCAATATTTTCATATACCCACACAATTTACCTTACCAATTAATGCTCGTGCGTTTTCTTTGGTATAAGCAGGTAAATACAGTAATTAATTCTTTTAATTTACAGTAATAAAAATATAGGGCTTTAAAAATAACAAAACAAAATACACGAGAGCCAATCAGCAGCAAGAAGAAATAAATAATGTTCTCAGATTGGCTACTTTCAAACGTCCTGTCTGTGAGTACAGGTGACTGTGACATCCGGGTCTCATCTGCCACGCCCCATCGTCCTTGTGCTGGTTGTTTATGTTTGGGCGTGGTACTGAGCAGCGGATGCTCATTCGGTTCAGGTGTGTCTGATTGCAATGGTAACCGCCGTGCCAAAACATAAACAATTCAGCACGAGGACGAGGGGGCGTGGCACACAAGGCCCAGACGTCACAGTCAGCTATTCTCAGTGGTGAGGTTTGAAAATCCGCGATGGACTGAAACGGCGACTGCCGATCTGCGTTAAAGCGGCGGGTTACTGTATTTATACTGATGTACATTCTCTGCCTCTTTACCAAGAATAATCAGTCCTTTATCATTCTAATCACCTTTGTTTTGCTTTGTTTATTTCAGGCTCATCTGCTGAACCTTTTTGATAATGTGAACAGAGTTGTGTTTCATGAGAAAAACTATGATCAAATCTTGAACTTTCAGTCACAAGAGGGGGAAACTGTAAGCTTGAATGAAACCATCAATGCTCAAGTAAGGTCTCTTCTCATTACAGTACTTTTAAATGACAGATGCTCTTGGCAAGTTCTTGCATCAAGACTAGAGTGAAATTTTGAATTGAGTATCGGCCAACACCAAGCCTGTCCAATCTCTGTGTTTTCATAGATAATACTGCTACATCATTTAAAATAGGTTTACAATTAACATTATTAATGCAGTAAAATTACTTTGTTTTAGAATATGCATATTGTAACATTCTGGACTATGTTTTATTTTTGTTAGAACATCAGTTTATAATGTGTTTAATATTGACCTACCTTATACAGTTAGGTCCATAAGTACAGGGGGTCCTTGAGTTACACCACAGATCCGTTCTTTCAACAGTGATGTAACACGATTTTGGTGTAAGTTGAAACACACCCTAGCCTAAGTCACTTACCAATCCTAACACAGTTGTAAAATTATAAAAAGAACTAAGCCACAGAAAAAGGAAAAGGAAAACTCTCTCACTCATACGCCGTGTTACTGTGTATTCTTCCACCGCACGCAACCAAACTAGTTCACCCACATAGTCTGTAAGTACAAGGCTAACGGGAGTGGGAGTGCGTGTTGTAACTCGAGGACCCCTGTATTTGGACATTGATGCAATTTATCATTTGCATGCAGTATACCACCATCATGGATTTAAAATTAAGCAATCAAGATGTGATGGATGTACAGACTTTCAGTTTTAATTTGGGAGTTTTAACAAAGGTATTGCATTGAGCTTTCAGAACTTAAAGCCATTTTTCACAGTCTTTCCAATTTCCCAGAAGGCGCAAAAGGAAGTGGACATGTGACTCATAACCTTGTTTCATGACAAAGTGTGACCAATTCCATTATTATTCCATGATCAATTATGTAGGAAGAAGGAATGCACTGGTGAGCTCAGCAACACCAAAAGACCTGGGAGACCATGGAAGGCTAATTACAGAATTCTTTCTTTGGTGAAGAAAAACCCCTTCAGAGCATCTAGCCAGATCAAGAGCACTCTTGAGGATGTAGGCATATCACTGTCAAAGTCTACCATCAAGAGATACCTTCGTAAATGAAAATACATAAGGTTTACCTCTAGATGCAAACCACTGGTGTAATATATGGACTAACTTTTCATGTGGAGTTATTTCTCCCGTATTCTCTGCAGTACAGCCTGACAGATGTTTGTCATTTTGAGCGCATTGATATGCATTTTGCTGTGCTACTTTGAAGCTGACAGTAAGGGAAACAAGGTTCAAGCACGCATCTGATTCTAATTCTTTTATTGGGTGGTTAAAACACAACAACTGGTAACACTGAAGAACAGGAAGGCCAGATTAGGCTTTGCCAGAAAACATCTTAAAATGCCTGCGCTGTTCTGGAATAAGGTTCTTTGAACAGATGAAACCATGATCAATTTGTATCAGTGATATGAAGAGAAACGTATTGAGAAAGAAAGGGACAGCTCATGATCCAAAGCATACCACATCATCTGTTTAACATTGTGTTATGGCATGGGCAATTATAGCTGCCAGTAGAACTGGGTCATTGGTGTTTATTGCTGAGGTGACTGCTGACAGAAATAGCAGAACTCTAAACTCTGACTTCTGAAGTATACAGGGCTATACTCTCACTCAGATTCACCCAAATGCTGCAAAACTTTATTTTGCAAAGCATAGATAGTCCTCTGGCCAGATCAGTTACCTGATCTCAACCCAAAAGAGCATGCTTTATAGTTATTGAAGACAAAACTGAAGGCAGAAACACCAACAAACAAGTGAAAGCAGCACCAGTAAATGTCTCATGGGAGGAAACTCCTGTGGTGATGTCCATGGGTTCCAGACAAAGGATTTTCATCCAAGTATTAAAACATTATATATTTTATATTATATTATTTTGAACAACTGAAAAATATATGTAACTTTTAAACCACTGAAAAATTACTGTAACCTCTGAAAGCTTAATCCATGCCTTTGTTAAACCCCTTAAATTAAATCTGAACTTCCATCACATCTTGATTGCTTAATTTCAAACCCATTGTGATGGTATACAGGGAGAAAATTACAAAAATCTGTATGCAGTAAGTATCATTTGACTATGAGCTACTTTGATTCTCTGCAATGAATGATCTGTGCATAGTAGATTTTTGTAGTATATGCATACAGTATGAATTTTCTACAACCTGGATCATGTCCAATGGCTTATTTGTGAGCGTTACAACTCATAAGCCTTTTGGTTTTGTATGATAAAAATGTTTAAACTAAATTATCAACTAAATTTAAATTTCACCAGTTAAGTGTTTTAGTCAAAAATGCTGACTTGCTTGTGGCTAACATGTCAAGCCTAGCATGTAGCTAAATTATACAGTAAACAATGAAAAATGTTTTTCGATACTCAAATTATTAGTCTTGGTTTCTTCAGAATGTATTTTATTATTGCGGTTTAGCGAGTCATAAAAGACTGTATCATCGTGTAACATGACCATTGAGGTCACATGCAGTGAACTGTGTCCAGTTAAGGACAACATATATGCAAACAAGATTCTGTTCAGTAATGCAGTGTAATTCTTGCAATTAAACCAGTGACCTATTCTTTTTTTATATTGTGTTTTGAGGGAAATGTGGAGGCCTGGCTAGGCTTGTTATTAGATGGAGTGAGAAACACCATTCATGACATTATCAGAAAGGCCTACATGGCTGTGAGTGAGCCAGGGTTGAAGATTATAGAATTCCAATCAGTGTTCCCTGCTCAGGTAGGCCTACTGGGCATACAGCTTATCTGGACCAAAGATGCAGAGGAAGCCCTTTGTCTCAGTAAAACTGACAAGAAGGTACATAGAAGTGTTGCTCTACGATGTATTTTCATCATATTGTTTGTTTTGTTATTAGAGAAACAAGTGGAAAAATGGTATTTCTCCATTTATATTTTACAATTTTACAAGATCTTTGATTAAGGGTGTTTTCACACTTGGCACAAATACTCAAGTCCTCATACAGGATGAATTCTGTACTTATTTGGGAGAAGAGCTTAAAGGGTACTTACATACTAAGGAATTTCTTTTTTTGGTTTTTTATGGTGGTCGAAATCTAAGCACACTGACCATTTTGGTCGACATTATGAAAATGTGCAGTAATGTGAAAAGATGAACCTATCATATTATTGGATTCTCAGCTCTGAGAGTGCATAGCTTTCACGACACAAGGGTTCACTTGAATAGAATCTTAGATCTTGGAATTCCAGAAGGACTTGAAATCATTTTTCTCTACCCAGGCTTGAAAACAGTTTTCACATTTGAGGCAAACTGCCTCAACCTGAGGTAAAAGAGGTACAAAAAGGAATGTCAGACATAAAGTGTTTTCTTGTTCCTGTACAGATCATGCAGACAACTAATCAGAAATTTCTGGATATTTTAAATGAACTGATTGATATGACCACTCATGATCTGACCAAGATGGAGAGAACAAAGTATGAAACACTGATAACAATACATGTGCATCAGAAGGATATATTTGATGAGCTAGTAAGGAAACCTTTTATTAATTATTTTTCTCTAGTGAAGCATCGTTTGTTACACAGGCTAGTACTGGATGTGAGTAAGATAAATCAAAATTACCAAAAAAAGGGGTATTGTAAGATCCAGACTTTGTTGTTTATTTATACTTTGTTTACAGGTAAGAATGAACATCCGATCCACAACAGACTTTCAGTGGCAGAAGCAGTCACGGTTCTACTTTATAGAGGACACTGATCGTTGTCTCATACAGATAACTGATGTGGAGTTTGATTATTGCAATGAGTACTTAGGTTGCACTGACAGACTGGTCATAACACCTCTTACTGACAGGTGAGGAGAGAAACAGAGGGATGATTCCATTTGTTGATGTTTGACCTTATGAATAAATTGAGTAATTTAAACTTTTGGTAACACTTCACTGAAACCTACATGATACAACTGGCACTTGTGGAATAAGACTTTGTACATGTTTATGTTAGTTTATACCTGTTGTCATGAAAGGTTAACATTATTATTATTATTATTATTATTATTATTATTATTATTATTATTAGTAGTAGTAGTAGTAGTAGTAGTAGTAGTAGTAGTATTCAGTTTATTTAAAGCTGCCTTTCAAGGCACTCAAGGACACCTTACAGACAAGTGAGACAAGTAAACCAGTGCATATAATAATTAATACAAAAGAAGACAAATAAAAATCAACAATAAATAAACATATAAAATCACAAGAACACAAAACTAGAAACGGGTGCTGTCTAGGGAAAGGATTGAAGAGAATAAGCAAGTTTGAAGCAGTGAGATTTAAGACTGAAAGTCTTAAATCTGACTCTCTTTGAAAGTCAGAAGAGAGTCAAGGCTGCAGATATTTTGAGGGAGGGAATTCTAGAGACGGGGGGGGGGGTATGTAGATGTAGATGTAAGAGGTCAGACAGGTACAGAGGGACCAGGTTATGAAAATCTTTGAATGCCAGTTCAGTGAAGATTGAAAAGGACCAGAGTGATGTGTTCTGTGAAGGACGTTCTCATAAAAACACAAGCAGCAGAATTCTGTACCAACTGAAGCTTATACAGGAGCTTGTGAGGGAGACTGACCAATACAGAACAATAGTAATCGACAACATAATAATCAACATAGCAGTAATCAACATAGCAGTGAAACTGAAAGCCACATTTCCTGAAGCTACTGCCAAGGGGTAGAAAACAGAAAAAAATAGAAGGACCCAATGCAGAACTCTGAGTAACACCACTGGTGACATCTAGGTTTTTCTAAAGATCTGAAGTTTGTAAGTTGAACAAATTGAGTAAGACCCAAGAGGTAGGAAGTGAACCAGGCATGGGGAATGTCACTGATACTAGTGGAAGTTAAATTGTCTAACAGAATACTAATTTACTGCTAAAAGTCACATAACTGTAAACCTGGCATTTGAGAAATCAGTCTTCATTCCTGATGAAGAGGGCCCATATGTTTTTGTACAAGGGAAAATGTTCAGTATTACTGGTCAATTTATATGTACCTAGTTCTGAAAATTCATCCTTCTTTTGATATTTGATTGCGCAACTTCCAGATCTTGATACACTCCACATATAATCAGCGTATTATAGGTGGAGATTTTAATTGCATACTTATTGTAATGTTGGATCGTTACAAATCTACACAAAAAAACACTTGGGTCAGCAAAGAGTGTAAACAATTTCATGACAACTCATGGGATGCATGGAAATTTAATAGTCCAACCACAAGACGGTTTGCGGATTGAATTCTTTAAAAAGTATTTTGCAAAAATAGCCCCAATCTTTTACCGAGGTAATGGAAAAGAAAGCTTTATTGCCAACAATGACTCAGGCATTTATTACAGTATTACATAAAAAGGGTAAGGACAAGGCAAAATGTGATTCATATTGACCAATTAGCTTTGTAATGATTATAACATCTTAAATACATTTTTTGCATCAAGACTTATTTCAGTTAAAAATTCTATCATACACACTGACTGGGTTTATGAACAGTAGACATTTGTCATGTAATCTTTAGAGGCTTTATAATATACACTTTTTAGAGGAACGAAACAGGGGTGTCCCCTATCCACACTCTTATTCAATATAGATATGTCAGTGATAGAAATAAATAGGTATGGCCATATCCATGAACTTTCTTTATATGCTGATGATCATAATATTTACATCTCCCAACCAGACATATCTATGCCCAAAGCACTAGACATTCTAAGTAATTTTGGGAAAATATTTGCCTACAAGATTAATTTGACCAAGAGTATACTGTTTCCAATAAATGATTATGCTAGACTATTAAAATTTGATTCATTTCCTTTCAAAATAGAGCAGAATATCTTTACATATCTGGGTGTCTCTATTACCCGTAAACATAAGGATCTGTTTAAACACAGTTTCGTTTCAGCTTTTGTTAAAATGAATAAGTTACTCCATTGGTCTCGACTCACATTTTCACTTGCAGAATGCATCAATTCTGTTAGGATGTCTATTTTGCCTATATTTACCTTAAACAGTACCTATTTTAAACAGTACCTATATTTATCCCTAAGACATTTTTTAAAACTCGATAAACACATTTCTTCCTTTATTTTGAATGAGACCCACGCCAAGGATCAGGAAAGTTTTCTTAGAGAGAAAGAAGGAAGAGTCTTTTTACTACTGGGCAGCTATATATTATATAATATTCATAGAATAATCTATTGGGTATCAAACCTTTTTAGGGGTGGTGGACCAATTAGGGTAGAGATGGAGCAACTTTCTTGTAACCCAGTCTCTTTAGCTTCCTTAAGCTGTGGTCCATTACCAATGGTCAGTAAGCCTGTGTGTGAGAATCCCAACTCCATCCCTGGATTCTGGTGCAGGTTTATTGTATGGAGAAAACTGTATCGCTTGTAATCTCTTGCTTATATTCATTAGAAGTGGAACAAAGACATGCACGCACGGAACTTCCCAGTTTGCAGCCAATGGATTCTCCAGTGGCAGTGGAGAGCCTTCTATGCCTGCAGAGCAATGCGAGCTGGACCCTTTGCTTACACCAGCAGATTAGCGGTTGTCTGTGTGTCTCTTTGTGTGTGTTTTTCCCCTCTCTGTACAAGTGTGAGTACAGGAGCACCCTTCGCATTTTGAGAGCTCCACAAAGCGTGGAGGTTTTGCACTAGCCCCTGAAGATAGAGGGCTTGTTAAAGCTTCAGAGAGTCGACTCTGCAGCAGAGTCCCCCTTCCAGTGTTCAGTTTCAGTTTCGTTCGGAGTGAAGGTCCTTCGGGACTTTTGTATCTGTGTTTTAGTATGCACGTGCCCACCGGAGTGAAGGTCCTCCGGCGTCAAAGTAACTCTACTCGTTTGAATCTCCTGTGTATGTGTAAAGTTGCACGGTCTGAACTGTGTCAACATATAAAATACTGCAATCCCACTTTTTCAGGTAGTCGCAGGTGTGAGACCTTGGTAGAAAATTTTTGCCTCTGTTCCAAACCCCCAGTTTAAAATTGGTTTGAAGACCTATTAAGTGTGACGCCTTCTGAAAATGGTCTGATTTCTAGGATACAATTTTGAGAAGGACATCTCCCACATTAGACTATTTAAAGGAGCAATGGAGCACAGATCTTAGGTTTGAGATCCTGGAGGATGCCTGGCAATCTGCAATTAGTTGGATTCATTCCCCATCTATATGTGTAAGGCATGAACTTATACAGTTTAAAATTGTACATAGACTACACTATTCTAGAAGTAAATTGGCCAAAATGTATACTCGAATTGATCCAACTTGTTCTAGAATCAAACAGGGGGAAGCCACATTATTACACATGAATTTGACATGTCCTGCTTTACGATCATATTAGTCTAAGATTTTCAACACATTATGTTTTATATGTGAAAAAGATCTTGAGCCAAACACAGCAGCAACCATATTTGGACCACCACCAGCTAGGCTCTCAGTGCCATCAGTTAATCATGAGGCAGTGGCCTTCTTCTTGTTGCTGGCGTGACGACTTGTTCATTGGAGGTCAAATACATAATTTTTAAAAATGTATTTCTCTTTTTTATTTCGCTCTAAGTCTTGTCTGGTGTTGGATTGTAGTTTGTTAAAATTGTTCAATAAAAATATTTATAAATAATGAGGAAAGAGAAGGCAGACATGCTTTAACGATATGTGTAGGAAGTGGATCTAGATGGCATGTAGAAGATTTGGCTTTTTGAAAAAAACGGTGATTTCAGAAACAGTTGGATGATGTAAGAGGAAGATAGGAAAGGAATTTAGGCAGGACTCAGAGGATAGAAAGAGCTGTCATGTTTGTTGATGTGTTCAGATGCTGGTGAATATTATTGATTTTTCTATTAAAGAAATTTATGAAAGTATTATGTAGTTCAGTAGAGTAAAACTGGGGTGAAAAGGCTTCATGTAGCTGAATAACATTATTAACAGTGTCACTGAGAGCTCTAGTATTCCCATCACTTAAATATTTTTTCTTAGAAAACAGATTTCGCAGCAAGAATAGCATCCTTATAGACTAGCAGATGATCATAAAGAGACCAGATTTTGCAAACAGATGTTCCAGACTACATCCTTTAGTTTTAAGCTCATGGGTGTACCAAGGGATGCTCATGAAACCTTATATATGGGCCTGCAGTTAGGTGTTACCAAAGTTTTTGCTTATCAACAAGTTCTGGTGAAAATACAGTAAGCCCCCGGTTTTACGTGGATCAGGAGTCACAGATTCAGTCACATGCGTTTTTTTTCTGAGAACCTAACTGATAGTTTTACACAGAAATCTCCACAATAACGCAGAACCTGCAAATATTCTCTGCATTTTTCTTTTGCTTTTTTTGTCGCAGTATGTTTTTTATGCATTTTACTTCTAAATTATTAAGAAAATAATTTTGTAACATAAGTATGTTTACTAATTTTGTAACATAAGTATGAACGTAAATTCAGCTACATTTCCATATAAAATATAAATGTTTTTGTACTGTTGTGAGAACACAAAGAAAACGCCTTTGGGATGGTTAAATATGCTGTACTCAGAGCAGGGGCGGACTGGGACTTAAAAACAGCCTGGAGTTTCTTCGCCAGCTGTGCAGAGGTCTTGGTCTCAGCCGAGAAAGACAGGCTGACGGCCAACGTGCATCGAACAGCCATTCTTTTGTAAAAGAACCCTGAATAAGACGCACCACTGATGAACAGTAAATTATTGAAATGTACAAATGATTGGTAATTACCCTACATTTTACTGTATTTTTATTATTTAAAATTATACTAATTTATTACTGTATTTACCTGTTTAGAAAAAAGAAAACAACAGCGCATACCAAAGAAAATGCCCATGCATGAATTACAGTACAACCTGTATGGGCTTACCTTTAATTTCATTTTAAACTCAGTTTAATACATTACCCTTAACGAAAATGTAAAGTGTTTTGGGGGCATATTTGGGGCATATTTAGGGTTTACACTATAAAAATAGGCATTTTTAGGCTTTTTTTTTTTTACCAAAACACAACAACGCGGTTTTTCACTATACGCGGGTGCTCTTGGAACGTAACCCCCGCGAAAAGAGGGGGATTACTGTACACTGTTTAGTGTGAAACTGACAGTACCTTTTGTTGGAATTGTTATAACTGGTGCTTGATGGAATGTTTTTATAAATGTTTGTTGGTTTATAAATTTGTTCTATGTTGCAGATGTTACATCACCCTTTCCCAAGCCCTGGGTATGAGTCTGGGGGGAGCACCAGCTGGTCCAGCAGGAACTGGAAAGACAGAGACTACTAAAGATATGGCCCGTTGTCTGGGCAAATATGTGGTGGTCTTCAACTGTTCTGACCAGATGGACTACAGAGGATTGGGGCGCATTTACAAAGGTGTATTTGTTCACTTTATTTCAAGCTACAGTTTAGACCTTCTGAATCATTATTATGCTATTATTTACTTTTGCAAAACAGAACAGAAAAAAGAATTGGTTAATTCTCTCCCACATGTATAATTTATGTGCAGATTTGGGAAAATCATTATAATACATAAGTAAAGAAAGAAATATAAGCTTTCGCCAAAAATTAATTTCCTAAAGGTTCTGAATGATAACATTTAACATTCTTCAACAAATTAATCTTGCAAATGAATTGCTGAAAAGGAAGCAATACATATAAGAGACAGAGCTTAGATCTCCAGTACGTGTGTCATGTTAAGATGAAGAACAGACACCACGCTATAAGCGAGGCAAGTTTTTCATATCTACTTCTGCACTTATCACTTGTCAGGACACTTTGTTGTCCTTCTTGAAAGCATGACGTTTTAAACGCAATACTATTAAATAATAATTATTATTATTTAATTTTATGCTCAATCAGGGCATTGTCCTTGCAGAAATTGTAGTGCCACCTAACAGATATGTATTTAAAGCTCTGTTCTTGCAGAGCCTCAGTATAAGTATAGTCAGACAAGAGTTTTTTGCTTAAAAAGGTATAGATTAAAAAACTCACATAGTACACCCACAGCACATGGTACATATTTAATTTATTAATTTTTTTATTTGTAAAATAATTATTTACTTATTTAAAAAGTAAAAAGTAAAAGAAGTCTGAATTATTACATCTGAGAGTAATAGAAATTTTTACAGAAAACATAATTTATGTTTAGAATAAATTGAATAGCAGATTGTTCATTTAACCGTTCATTTAATGTGCCTTATTATGGCAATTAACCAAAAGTTTTTCCTATAGGACTGGCTCAGTCTGGTGCATGGGGTTGCTTTGATGAATTTAACCGCATTGAGCTACCTGTGCTGTCGGTAGCTGCTCAGCAGATCTACATTGTCCTGCAGTGTAAAAAGAACAAAAAGCCCCAGTTTGTCTTCACTGATGGAGATGTGGTGGACATGGACAAAGAGTTTGGCATTTTCTTGACAATGGTTAGTACACAATTTTTCACATTTTTAATAATGTGATACACTTTGGAAATTTGATGTATGACATTTCCTTTAAGAGGCACTGTAAGGATTCTCAGTGTAGAACGCAATTCACAGGGGAAAACACAAGACAGGAAATAAAATATGTACACTCAGAGACATTGATGGTAGAAAGTGTTAGGGATTATTATAAGCACATTGCAGTTGCTGCCGTAACACAAGTAGGAAAATTCTTATTAGGGTTATATGTCTATATTAAAGAAATATTT
>JBBJLS010063550.1:0-12817 GCA_037577275.1 Bryconaethiops microstoma
TGGTTCTTCACTGGTTCAGGACTTCAGTTAGATGCTCTTTGTTCTGCTTGAATGATTCATACGTAGGTCACTGTGTTTCTTAACCAACAGAAACATTCCTCTGAAACTGGTCCGGTTCAGGGACTGGATTGGAAATGAGAGTCTTTGAAAGTCCTCCAGGAAGCCTGGAGAACTGTTCCTCAAGACCACATTAACATACAAGAAAGCCTTGACCTCTCCAAATAAAATATGGAGAAATGAGGAGTGGTTCAAGACTTTAACAGTACTGTGTGTGATGTACAGGAGTGGGTGTTCTTGCTCACCGATCTCCTGAGCCCATTTAACAGCAGTTCCTGTTCCAGCAGCATTTCCCTCAGCAAGATATACAACCTCAGAACCGATCTTCCAGCCCACCAGTGGATACAAACCTACAGAGAGGGGGAGAGGAGTAATCAAAAAATAGAATAAACAGTTAAAGAGAGACAGAAGAGAATTAATTACAGAAAGATGAGTGGCAAAGAGAGATAGAGTTAAAGAAAGAGTACAAGGAAAAAAGAGAATAGTAAAAGCAAGGAAGACAGAAAGAAACAGGAAGGGTGATAGAAGAGAGATGAAACAGTAGAAGAGAGATAGAGAAGAAAGAAATGAAGAAGAGTAACAGAAAGTCAGAGAAAGGAGAAAGCACAAAAGAGTGAGAGGGAGAGAAGAAAGAGTGAAAACCAGAGAAAGAGAAAGAGAGAGAGAAAAGAAGAACATGAATGAAAAAGAATAGAGAGAAAGAGCTTTAAATAGATAAAGCAATAAAAAGAAAAGAAAAGAGATGAAAGAGATAGAAGACAGGGATGAAACAGTGGAAGGGAGATAGGTAAGAAAGAAAGAAGAAACACAACAGAGTAAAAGAATGTCAGAAAGCACAAAAGAGCAAGAGGGAGAGAAAAAAGAAAGGGTGAAAGTCTCTCACACCTACACACACACACCCACAGTGTAGAAAGCATAAAGGAGTGAGAAGAAAAACAAATGAAAGTGAAAATCAAAAGAAAAGCAAAAGAGAGAGAAGAAAAAGGATAAAGTGGAAAAAGTGACTAAATGAAAAGATTTTCATAGCAGTAAATCAGATGTAGAGTGATTACAGTGTATGTTCACAGATGTGTGAGGTGTTACAGCAGGGAGTAATTGGTAGTGAATGAACGGTTTCACTGTGACTCAGTGTGTTAAGACATGTGATAAGAGACGTGTGTGTTGGTGTTTGGAGTGTGTACCAGCCACTGAGGTGTGAGGTTTGTTTCCTGTATTGATATCCATGAAGGTGCCCGTTCCCATAGTGATTTTAACATCTCCCGTATCAAAGCAGCATTCCCCGAACATCGCCGCCTGCTGGTCGGCCATCTACACAACAAAAACCCAACACAGTTACAGTAACTTCACACTGTGAGCACAGGCGGCTTGAACCGAAACTACAAGTCACAAAACCGACCAACAATTCAGTAAACAATACTCACAAGTGACATGATTGGAATAGGAACCCCAAATACGGAGGGATCAGATGAGCCGAAATTGTGGCTAAAAGTGAGAGAGACAGATATCAAAATCAGAAAACTTTACTGAGCCCAGAGGAACTTGTTTATGTTATGACTGCACAGACATACAGAGACTAGATAAAGTCTAGTCTAGATAAATCCAATTAAAAAATAATATTAAATACACTACACTATATACACAAATGCTGGGTATTAATACCATAATTAAGTAACTTACTGTTAAGTGAATTACTAAGAACACAAATGGTGGTTAAGAGATCAGTAGTATATACGTCATATTGACATAAGTAGTGACATTTCACACGGTAAGACATAATGAAATGATTCAGCACCCATTTAGAAAACTTCACATGATGCACATGGTAAGACAATTGCACATAATAAGATGTTGCACATGATGATCATGTTTTAGCACCTGATCAGAACATTGCACAATACTGCACATGGTAGGCTATTGCACATCGCGGCAAGATAATGCACACAGTGGTTCACATAATTCTAGATATTTAAACCTAGTAAGAACATGCAAGACAAAGTAGCAACAGGCTATTGCACAGATTAGAGAGGAGAAAGATGAATAAAGTGGCCTGTAGGCTGTAATGACCTCACAACAGAAGGAAAAGAGTTTACCTGGTACTGTGCACTTTGGGTAAGATGGAGAGAGGTAGAGAGAGGAGCGAACACAGAAACCCACTCCAACACATCTGAAACACACACCCACACAACCACAACCACACCCACACGTCGCTCAGATGTTTAAAATATGCAGAATGGCTTTTTAGTAAAATTAATATCCACAAAAACACTTGAATAAAACATTAACATCCAGAACCAATTTCCAATAACAAATCTTCTATCATTCATCACTCAATTATTATTGTTGAATTAATAGTCTTTATGTGTGAAATTTATATTTTACCCTGATACAAAAGTCACTACAGTCTAGAATAAAAAAGACTATGATAATTCCAAACATCTGACACAGCAGGATATTCTTGTAATGACAGTACACCATTGAATGGGTTATCATAGAGACCAAAGAAGTATATGTAGTTGTACGTACACCACAACACATGCAGTTACACTGTGATAAACGCCCAAAAAAGATATATAAAAACACATGAGCTTCAGTATACCTGATATGAATCAAATATTGCAGTTGAGCTGGCATTAGAATAATCTGTGGCGTGGACCAAACCTGCAGTGTTAGACAAAAATATTAATACATCACACAATAATTATGTATTAATGTATTTAAGCATTATATAGGAGTTAGCACCACCCACACAACTGAACTGAGTGAAAAGTGTTCTAAACATATTGGTTCTAACCAGTTTAAAAAATAAATTAATTAATTTTAAAAAAATTAAAAAAATCACAACTACAAGCTGGTTTACTTTCCTTTTTGGCAGAAAGAAAGTGTAGCTTGAGCAACGAGTGGTCAGTGGAGTGATAAAGCTACAGTGCATGACGAAAAATGGCATTGACATACAAAAAGTAGAACATGAAAAAAAGGTTTTTAAAACAATCATTTCAAAGTTTTGCAAAACATCACCCATGTGAAAAATTACTTGTCCCTAAACAGCTTGCGACACCTTTATCAGCAATAGTTGTTACCACATGTTTCTTATAATTTAATCACAGACAAATTACATTCTTCTGAAAGATTTTCTGGTAGAGAGCAACATTCATTCCTCCATCAATGATGGCCTTATTAAGTTATTCGGCCCTAAGGCAGCTCAGCGTTCCCACATCATTGAAACACTACCACCACCATGTTTTACTTTTACTGTAATGTTCTTATTGTGGCCTAGTGGTTAGGCAGTTGGCCCTGTGACCAGAACTGCTAGTGGCACCACTGAGGTACCCTTGAGCAAGGTACTGTCCCCATACACTGCTCCCTGGGTGCTGTGTTCATGGTTGCATGCACTTGGCGAAGGGATTAAATGCAGAGGAAGAATTTCGTGCTGTTCACACTGTGTGCTGTGGTGTGTTCATTCATGACAAATGGTCACTTTACACTCACACTGTACACTTTATATAACGGGACCCTCGTCTTCCACTTGCTTGCGCATCAACCAGGTGTTTTTCAGCAAACACAAGATGAGCTATTACGTTCCTCTTGGTTAGCAGTGATTTTCGCTTTGCTGATCTCTCATGGACAACATTGTCGCCCATTCTCTTTCTAACGGTGAAATCTTTAACGCTGACCTTATCTGATGAGAGTGGCGCTTGTGACTTCATGAATAAGTTATCATAGCGCTCCTAACATAATTTTGGTAGGTTAGCCACTACTGGGAAGACTCATTACTGTTTAAAGTTTTCTCAATTTAAGTCCAGTTGATTCCCGGATACTCCGGAACATATTGATTTGTTGACACCCCTTACCCTACTTCACATTACTGGAAATGTACTATTTAAGTGATGTTTGGATTTAACAGGGATATAAGTACTAAAGCCTAGGAGTAGCTAGTCAAATTTAACAGCTTTACCAAAATAGATGAATGAATGAATGAATGAATGAATAAATAAATAAATAAAAAGGAACTAAATTTTGGTCCTTATTCATATCAACACTAAGGTAAAGAAATATGAGTCATAAAGTTTCTCTTGTATTCGAAATTTTGCTTTGCTAATGAAGGAGATTCTTAAAGGCCTTGCATCGTGCTTTGCTGTGTGATTCAAAGGAGAATTTCCATGACACTCTACAATGTGCAATCAAAACAATGTTTATGGCAGAATAATGCAGAAATAAAAAAACAAAAGAATTCCCTTTGAGCTGCATGTTCAGGCAAAAAAGTAGTGAAGTTAATTTTGTTGTTTACCTTTAGTAAGTTTATACAGCAGCCAAGTGTCAATGGTGCCGAAGAGACAAGTGCCTTCATCAACTGCCTGTTTAAGCTGTGCAGACACAGAGAGAGAGAGAGACAGAGAGTGTGTGTGTGTGTGTGAGAGAGAGACAGAGAGAGAGCGAGACAGACAGATAGAGAGACAGAGAGTGAGTGAGTGAGTGAGAGACAGAGAGAGTGAAAGATATTTAGTTCAGAGACATATAAATGTGTGTTTACTGTTATTATTAGTGTATAAATGTGTGTTGGCACATCGTCTGCACAGAGGTTGGAGCAGCAGAGTTGTTTACTTCCACCAGCACTTTTAATTAGGCTGTAATTATATACCATTAGTACCCCCTTCAATGTTCTAACAGTTTTCCAAGTAAACGAAAGTAAAGCAACCCCCCCCCAAACCCCCCCCCCCCAAAAAAAAACAAACACTGTTTTAAAAATAACTAACATTCCAGTATCTTACTCCAAAGTGTAGTTCAAGCATCTTAGAGTAAAAAATTGGTGTTACTGAGCAATCAGAGCTTGAGCAGCAAGTTCAACTCTCAAATCTGATCTAAAATGATACACCAGCCATAACAATGACCAACAATGTTGCACAGCAATCAGTGGTGAGCGGAGTGATGCAAGTGTGAAAAAAAACCCAAATCAGATTATCATATATTATAATACCGCTAGAATGTTTTTCAAATAGATTGGATGAGTGAAGCTAGCTGCTGTTAACACCCCATCTCTTTAGCAAATAAGATTCTGGAACACACCTAAGGTCACTACACTGTGCTGCGGTACCTGAGGGATGTTGCGTAAAGTCCAGGCCAGCCGTAGTGAGACATGCTGAGGGGTGAACACAACCAGACTGGCAGCCAAAAAGCGCTTCTGACGGGTCAAGAAGTGCAACATCTTCATCACTCCATGCACAGTCTGTTACGCAAACACACACATGATATGCGTACATAGACATACACACATACAAATACACAACGCTTTCATACCACTGCTATATGAGACACACAAGCACCTTTTTGATCCACACATCACATATTTATTCTAGTTTTTGATTATTTCGATTACATTAGAGGGTTCTGTAAACTCTAGCTTGGGTTCTGAAACCTGCCAGATAAGAAACAAACTTGAGGTCAGTCTGGTTAATAGAGCACCCTACCAGTACTGGAACTGTTTACATTCTGCATATGTGAACAGCAACGGTACTGCAGGGTGCTCTATTGCCCACATTGCCCACACTGACAAACCCCCTCACCCCTACCACCTTTACACACAATCACCTGTTGTAGGCTTGAATTTCAGTCAAGTAAGACCAGTACTAATCTTTAAGGGGAAGTGGCTGTTGCAAGAAATACATGCTCTTTACTTCTAACAATTTCTGTAACAACCAAGACATGCTAGGGGTGTTTTTTCATACATTTAATAAAGTTCAACATATCATTAGATTGTGTAGGCTGTCCTCGGGCTTATTATTTAGTTATTAATCTCAAAACCCACTATTCAGTAACTGCTATGAATTATTCAGTAACTACAATCAATGCCTCGAATTATGCTGCAACCACTGCCAATAATTCAGCAATCACGGTCAGTTGTTTTACAGCTGCTATGAATTATTCACCTACTATAAAAATAATGTGCAAGTTCTGTGAAGATTAAAGTGTGGTGTCAGAGTTTAAAATCTAAAAATAAATAAATCAACTAATTCAAAATTAATGGTAAAGTACCTGGTTACGGGTTTCTCAACTTTAACGAGAGCATCCTTGTTAATTTCTTCTTCTTCTTTAACTGCTCTGAATTTTTCAGTAAATCAAAAAAATCATCAAGTATATATGATGGATTATTCAGTAATTACTATGAAATATTCAGTAACTATCCTGAAATTAATGTACAAGTTCTGTAGTTATTAGAATGTATGTGGCCAGAGCTGAAGGGTTAAAGACTAAGATAAAATACCTGCTTATAGGTCTCCCCACCCCGTTTCTGGGATTTAAGCCATTTACGCCATTCAAATACACCTAAAGATAAGACTGCAGTCCATGTGGGTTGCATTTCTAGATTCTACATCATGAAAGCCTGCTCCAAACAGAAGACTACTACGAGTGCAGCCCACATTCTGCTGATTTTTGCTACTGTTGTATCTGCATTAATCACAAGAAAGTACACAGTAAGTGCCAGCGGGAGAGACCTGCTACTATAGGTTGTTTAAAAAAAAAAAAAAAGGTCAGTAAATATTCTTTCAAATGTACTGTATGCCATTCTTTACCTGTGTATGTTTAAAATTGTATAAACTGGATCCTTCATTGGACGATGCTACTGAGTCTGTGCTCTATTCGAAGTGACTCATCCTTTGGGTGTAAAACCTCTGCTGAACAATCCATGTGTGCTTTATAAATTCCAGCCTCGATGCTAATAATTAATGCAAAAGAGCAATTCATAAGAGCATTGCCTGATTACACTCAAATTCACAGAACAGTAAGGGGGTAATAAACAAAAATGTTCCTTTAACTCAAGTACAGGTGACCCTGCCAAGAGTGCAACTGAAATTGAACAGAAAACAGAAACCTAACCCCCACCTGCTATGTCTGAATCATATGGCCGATTAACAGACAATAATTTAAAAATACTTTCCTGAACATAAAAGATATGAGATGTAATTACAGCCACTCTCCAGTCCTGAAAAGGTTTCACAAAGGTTTGTGATACCAATGTTGAAGGTTCTTTCAGGAGATTTAGAGGGATTTTACAGAGGGGTGGATTTGTGGTAATTTGCTACCAGTATAGTTGTGTGGGAGGAGCAGCTTTTTTACTGTGTTGCGCCAGTGTTCTAAAGTTGGATTGAAATTCACAAGAACAGCTCTGGTAAGAAATCTCCCATTCTCTCTTGTTAACACATACACCAATCAGCCACAACATTAAAACCACCTGCCTAATCTTGTGTAGGTCCCCCTCGTGCTGCCAAAATAGCTTCAACACACCAAGGCATGGACCCCACAAGACCTCTAAAAAATAAAAAAAAAAGGGGTTATCCACCAAGATGTTATCATCAGATCCTTAAAATCTTGTAGGGTCTGCAAGGTGGATGCAAGGTGGGGCCTCCCCCTTACACATGCTCTACCAGATTGACTTTTGGGGAAATTGGAGGCCTTAAACCTTTCCTCAAACCATTCCTGAACAGTGTTTGCAGTGTGGCGGGGCATATTATTCTACTGAAAGAGGGAATGCTGTTGCCAAGAAAGGGGGTAACTGGTCTGTAATATTGTTTAGGTAGGTGCTACACGTCGAAGAAACATCCACATAAATGCACGACCCAAGGTTTCATGAGAAAAGAACAGAAGCATTTAACCAAATATTTTATGGTTATGATTTGCATGATTATCACATAGATAATCAGATCAGTGAAAAGTCTATAAGTGAAACCAAATAAATGTGTAATCACTGTCTGTGATATTTTACTGTACCGCACAAACACAGCAGATTTAGATTGAAACAGGCTGATGTATTCCTCTAACTCTCATTGGAACCATTTTCCAAATAAAAAATTGTGTTCTCACTTTCATGGTGCAGGAATTGTTCCACGATCTGACCATTTCCGCCGCCCTCAGGTCCTGCCAGCTGATGAAGTTATGAAACGTCTTTCCGGTGTGCCTGAGGACCAAAAAAAAAAAAAAAAGTTGTCACTGTTTTCTGTCATAAACTGACGTATCTAAATATAGTGCCTTGTAAAACTATCCAGCTCCCTTAATAGGAATCAGATTTGTCTGTATTACAAATGACTCAGACTGTTCCAGCTAGTATTTTATTGCGAACCAGAACGCCCTTAAAGCCAAATTCATTATGTCAACAGTTACTTAAAAAAATAAAAACTGCTGCTTACATAAGTTTTCAACCTCATCAAAGTTTTCAGTAGAAACAGCTTTGCACACTATATGGGAGAGAGACTCGCCCATTCATCCCAGCAGATTAACTCTAGATTGTTCAGATTGGTTGGATGGAGTGGGCCGCAATTTTCAAATCTTGCAGAATGGATTGAGATTTGGATACTGATTTGGCCCCTCTAGAACATTTTTGTTGCTTGTCCTTTAGTAACAGATTGTCTCTCCATCCCTCCTTCTCTTTTTCAAACTCGACACACTGTGATTAATCAGAAAGGGCTTCTTTTTGTCACCCTCCCATACAGGCCAGTTGTTTGTAGAGCATATTGATGTCATTAAACAACATATTTTCACCTCAGTGTCTCTTCTAAGTGATTGTTGGCGTCTCTGTGGCTTCCTTCACAAGCCCACTTCTCTGACTCTAGGTTCTGAAGGACTGCCTTCTCCGGGTAATGCATTGGTGATATGAATGCAGCTTTCGTTTCCTATCGGTTGATCCAACAGCATTCATTGAGATATCCTAACACGCACCATTAAATATTATTTTGTGTATGTCTATAAATTTACTTTCAATTTCCTTAAAACACTCTTTGGTCTTCATATTCACAGTTTTCTTTCAGATTCACAACGGTAACTGATTGGTAACTGAATGGTAATCAAATGGTACTTAAACGGTAACTGAGTTAAGGGGGTCTTCTATACAGAAGTTACCTTTTTGGTGTCCTTGTTAGGCCAATATCTTTCCTTTGCATAAACAGTTTATGGAGTACATGGACTAAATAATTTTTTTAAATATTTGATAGTCAGTTATATTCCAAAATATCAATATGTAATTTGTAATTCAAATAAACCCCATGACTTTCAAAACTTTAGTACTTTTTTAGCACTGTATATGAACACACTTTACAAGATTGGTAGTTCTGGTTCTTAAGCCTAATCAGCCAGGCCACATTCAGAGCCATGTTAAAGACACACGTCTGTTACAACACACAGAATTCAATTAATGTGTTGTCATGTGACAGCTCATCAGTCGAACTCTGTATTAATAATCCAGGTTATTAAAAGGTAATGAATTGTTCACTTTACCTGCTTTGTAACCACATCCTACTATTTATCATGAATTTTCAAAGCAAAAATTTTTTGATGGGGGGACAATGATAAATTATAATAAAATAATTTAATTATTAATTGTGAGTGATAATTAAAAGTAATTTTATTATACTGTACTGCATTGCTATTATATAAAAGCAGTAATCCACTTTAGCCATATACTCACATTGAGACTAACAGACTAACAATCATTGTGACACGTCTTAGAGTGGATTATTACACACACTCACACACTCACACACTCACACACTCACACACTCACACACTCACACACTCACACACTCACACACTCACCTGTCCCAGGTGGTGAAGGTGGCTCTCTGAGTTGAGATTCCCAGTGCTTCCATCTGGCACATCTGTAAACCTGAATCTAAAGATTTGGGAGAAAGAGCTTCAGTTTCAGTGCACTTTCAAAAGCCAAAACTGCAAAATCATACAGCACTGAGTATAAGTCAGACATGAACATTGTTCTAACCTATTTATCTGGCCAGTAAATGTTTATGCAGTTTCTGTTTTAACAAAAAGGGATGAATAGGTTGGTTAGAATCATAAACTTGATACTACGTGGATTCTGTAAAATACTGGGCTTCCTATCAGTGTGACTGAGATAACACAGACGCACACACATGAAATCACATTGGATTTGCATTTAGTGGTTTTTTAATAAATAAATTCTTACTGCTCAGAAAGAACACACAAAAGTGTAGAACACTCTGATGTGCCAGTGTTTACACATCAAGCCACTGCACCTGTAAGAAAAGCTGAATGTATTCAGTACTGTTACCTTGCACAGCTCCTTTTACCACAGAAACAAATCCTTTCCACAGCTCCTCTGGGTCCATCTCCACTCGGCCTGGTTCAGGGTACAAGAGGGACACCTGCAAACGGAAAAAAACCATGAACAGTCCATTCAGACAGAAAAGAAAGAGTATAAGAGTATTTCATGTTAACCAGGCCTTCCTTTTTAAGGCCTGATTAACATGAAAATTATGTGGCTGATTTAGATATTAAGGGGCTAGAAATTTTAATGACTGATAACATCTGCCTGATATGAGAGTACGTTCTAAACAAAGACCCAATTTCTACTTTTTCATTTAATTTTCAGCATCTCCCCCCAGAGATTCACTTACAACAGCTGCACTGTTTAATGTGAAACAGAAAACGTGAATTAGAAATTTTAAGCTCATAGTTCCTAGGCTGGTAGATACTGGATGGACTGAGAAGCTCCAACTAATTTCTAGAATTTACTCCATATTTTAGTAGTTTTCTGAGCTGTTGCTCGGTACTTATACTCTAGAAAGGCACTCTCACTTTCACTGCAGACATTATTTCAAGGCAGTATGAATACTTTTATTGGAGGGTGGACTAACCTACACTCATGGCCATTTTCTACACCAATGTTTCCAAAAGTCAGTCCTGAGGAACCTTTGCCCTGTGTTTTCCCTTCGCAAACACATCTGTGTTTCTCTCAGAGATTAGAGGAAGTGTCTTTCTCAGGAGCTGAATTTAAGAACAGTGAGAAAATGAGAAAATCTCATATTGTAGTTAAACTGAGCTCAGTTATGGCTAGAAACTGGACTAAGAAGAGACCAAATTCTGAATGATCCTTTTCTGGATCTATGTGTTATCTAGTGCTGTATCACTAGGGACATATGCAGAGGTTTAAAAGCTGTTACCCCGAGTAACTGATTGACTTCTTTAGTTTATCTACACTACATGGACAAAAGTATCGGGACACCTGACCATTACACCAACAGGGACGTTAATGACATTGCATTCAAATACATAGACTTTAATATACAGTTGGTCCTCCTTTCCACAAGATTTTGGAGTTTCTAAGGGAATTTGTATCCATTCATTCTGAAGAGTATTAATGAGGTCAGGCACTGATGTTGGACGAGAAGGTCTGGGTCGTAATCTCTGTACCAGTTCATCAAAGATGTTCGATGGGATTGAGGTCAGGGCTCTGTGTGGACCAGACAAGTTTTTCCATCCAACCACGTCTTTATGGAGCTTGCTTTGTGCACTGGGGCACAGTCATGCTGGAATAGAAAAGGTTCCCCAAACTTTGTCTATAAAGTTGGAAGCATGGCGTTGTAAAAAATGTTCTTGGTCTGCTGAAGCATTAAGATTGCCCTTCACTGGGCAATTTTGTCCATGTAGTAAAATGCTGTTGTCCGTTATGTGCTAAGTATGCCGAAGTGTTAAGATTGCACTTCAGTGGAAGTAAAGGGACCACCTGAGTTCAATAATTCACTGTCCCAATGCTTTTGTCCATAAAGGGTATATAAATAGGGATAATCTTAGAAGTTTAAAGTCTGTTACCCTGAGTTACTGGATGGCTACTTTAGTGACAATGTTTATATATCTCATATTTTATAGCCTTTATTGTCAGCAATAGTCAAATGTTACCTTTGTGGTGCAGGATCCTCTGATATTGGCTTTCTTATCATAAACATGACACCTGATGGACGTTGTCCCAACATCCACTGAGAGCACACAGCTCTCCCTCTTACTGAAGCCATTCCTCTGGGTCCCCATTTCGGAATAAAAACGCCCTAATTCACAAAAAAACCGATCCAATATGATGTCATTACGGCGGGAGAAAAAGCCAGAATACTATCCAAGCCAGCTCAGTTGAGCTTTGTTTGCCAATTTCACAAAAAAAAGTGACTTAAACTGATTTCGACTTCAGTCTGTCAGACGTCTGAGTCTTATTTCGAACGGCCTATTTCCTTAAAGACTGTGGCACGCGGTAGGCAGTGGCGAAGCCTGATTGGCTCCGAGCGGGGAGGACGAGTCCACTTCTCCGAAAACGGGGGCCGACGCGCCCACTTCGTCAACGTTAAAAGAACAGTAACCTCCGCATTCTGGCAAGATGACCTGACACAAACATTTAATTCCTACCGTATTAGAAAGTAAAAAACCACTCAGTAATGCTTACGACCCAACACCCGAGCTGTCAGCTTTATCCCCGTCCTTGCGTAAAAAGTTACTGGTAAAGTACAAACCGTGTTATGTTTAAATTTACTCTGAGTACTCACTGCCGACCAATTTATAATACAAACACAAACGAGAGCTGTTGTGTGCACCCCTCCAAACCACAATGTGAACCAGCACAAAGGTGGGCGCGAATAGTACACACGGTGACGTCACGCATCAGTCGATAGGTGGGCGTGGCCTCGTCTTAAAGATACAGTGCAGCTCCGAGCGCATGTGTGAGAGATTCAAGATTCAAAGATGTGAGTGAAGTTGGCCCCACACCTTCTTCAAATCCAACAAAAGTGGTGTCAAACGTTTGTGCTACGTTTGTGCTGCAAAAATTTCGTTTGTGCCGCTATCATTTTTTAGATAATAATGTAAGTTTCTAGAGGTCATCCGAGGTCAACCAGCCCCTTTCTCTACTGTGAAAAAGTTGTGAAATATAAACCAGTATTGGATATTTTTTATCATGATCACACTCTCAAAAGTAAAA
>JBBJLS010063591.1:0-12816 GCA_037577275.1 Bryconaethiops microstoma
CTTTCTCTCTCTCTTTCTCTCTCTCTCTTTCTCTCTCTCTCTCTCTCTCTGTCTCTCTCTCTCTTATTCTCTCTCTCTCTCTCTCTGTCTCTCTCTCTCTGTCTGTCTCTCTCTTTCTCTGTCTGTCTCTTTCACTCTTTGTCTGTCTCTCTCTCTCTGTCTGTCTGTCTGTCTCTCTCTCTCTCTATCTCTGTCTTTCTCTCTCTCTCTCTCTTTGTCTCTCTCTCTCTCTCGCTCTCTCTCTGTCTCTCTCTCTCTCTCCCTCTATCTCTCTCTCTCTCCCTTTCTTTCTCTCTCTCTCTCTCTTTGTCTCTCTCTCTCTCTCGCTCTCTCTCTTTCTCTCTCTCTCTCTCACTCTGTCTCTCTCTCTCTCGCTCTCTGTCTCTCTGTCTCTCTCTCTCTCTCTGTCTTTCTCTCTCTCTCTCTCTCTCTCTCTCTCTCTCTCTGTCTCTCTCTGTCTCTGTCTCTCTCTCTCACTCTCTCTCCATTGTTTGACCATGGGGACCACTTGATACACCTTTGCTTTCACATTCAATCACGATCTTTGCCACCTCAACAGTTAATATATTAATGCATACTAATGTAAATCAAGCAGCAGACTTCATAAGCAAGTGGAGGCGCATATGGAGATTTTCTCAATTCCCAAATGGAGACTTTTATATTCTAAGGCTTTCGCAGGTTAAAACCAATGATGGCATCTAAGTGGTTAGAATTTCTCTCTCTCTCTCTCTCTCTCTCTCTCTCTCTCTCTCTCTCTCTCAATCTCTCTGTCTGTCTCTCTCTCTCTCTCTCTCAATCTCTCTGTCTCGCTCTCTCTCTCTGTCTGTCTCTCTTTCTCTCTCTGTCTCTCTCTCTCTCTCTGTCTGTCTCTGTCTCTCTCTCTCTCTGCTGTACTCTTTGCAAAGGGCAGAGGACCCGAGCAGACGAATTGCGCATCTTTGGGTATAAAAATTAATAAAATCACAGGATGTCAAAGTGTGCTGGAAAATGGCTTCCACTAATGGATTTTCAACTGAAAACAGCTTTTATGCAATCAATCTTTCAGTTGGGGCCCAATTATTTAAGAAATTGTTCATGGCAAATCCTACACAAATTTGCCCGTTTGACATCATTGCAAGTAAACGTTGTTTTATGTCTTAGGACCTTAAAAAGGTCTCTGATTAACTCTTTCATGACTAAGCCACCATACACAACTGTCCACCACTTCACATAAAATGATTTGTGTTTAATGTTCTAATAATTTCATATTATTAATATTCCAAATAATATGATTCACGTTTATTTCACTAGCATCATTTAAGAAAGTCAGATTGTAGGAGACAACAAAACAAAGCAGTTTGTTTATGCTTTATTCATAATCATAGTCGAGCCATTATGCACACACTACATCTTTGTAAAAAGAAAAACTAACTGCATTTACATGCAGACCTGTGGTTTGATATGTGTCTAATTGTAAAGTGCCTTGACAGCAGACCTGTGGAGGCTCACACACTCAAACTACTTTATAAACCATCCCATGGCTGACCTTAGTTTTGAAATGTTGCAGGCAGCGCAGCAAGACACTTCCCTCTCAATTTCTGTTCACACTGAGGGCCAGTACGTGCCAGTACCTCCCGGACTCTGCATTTAGTGGCTTTGATATTGGGATGGTCCTAGTAGAACTTGGAGTCCATCCTCAACAGTGCATATCAGACATCATCACTTGTCATTTAAACTGACGGCGCCACAATACTACATGCCCCCTCTTCTGGAAGGGACACAAAGTAAATTACTGTACCACAAGCAACAACTACGGCACATAACTTGAGTGTCACTGATCCCTGCTTGCAATAGAACGAATGAGAGTATAGAACATAACGGGAAACGGACAAACCCGAACACAGACGGCATGATGTGGCACATACAACTAAAAAGAAACAGAAGAAACAAACCAGGGAACTTAGTAAACAGTCACTGAAGAAATAATGTTTTTCAAGGTGCACATATTAGTTTCAGCCACTGGGGATGTATCATGATATAATCCTGGCAAAGCGACTCACTGCAGGTTGTCTGCCGTATGAATCACTTGACTTTGCCAGTGGGTGTTGTGAGTCACTGGGGACCGTTTCTGGATCAGGTGATGCTGAGGTGGGCGTTCGTGGCAGGGACCGGTAGATTTCATCAACTTGGAGAAGGTGTCCGAGACTACTGGTGTGGTATGCTACATAATAAAGGCGGCCTAGTGAGTAGGATACTTGTCTCTGGACCAAGAGGTCGTGGGTTCGAATCCTACCTTCAGCATACCACCACTGGGTTTCTGAGCAAGACTCTTAACCCCAAGTCTCCAGGGAGACTGTCCCCTGTAGTTAGAGAATGGACGTCACTTTGGATTAAAGCGTCTGATAAATGCCGTAAATGTAAATTCTGGGGATCTGCTCATGCTAGTCTATAAGACTTGCAGTCTGCAAGTTGGTGGTTTGATCTGGTCTCAATGCAAGGAGGCACTAGGCATTGTTGTCATTCTTTACTTCAATACTATACTTTGCTTATTTCCCCTCATTATCCTTTTTGTGACAGTGACTTTCACATTAGTGTGGATGGCAGACTTGAGCATGGCTTTGGTAACTGGTAGAATTGTTCTGGTCCATCTGGGTAAAAGTCACTGTGCATGAGAAGAAGGTAAATCACGGGGAATGTTGCAAGGGTGGGAAGCTTAAATGCCTATGCCATCACTAGAACTGTTGTCAAAACCTCTTTTGCTGAGTCCGAGATCAGGACTATTTAAGTCTAAGTTGAGATCGAGTATAAAGAGGTTCAAGTTCAAGTCAAGACCATGTCCAACTGAGAGAGTTAAGACTGAGACAGAAAAAAGAAAAAGCAAATCCTCTCTCACATGACTTACTGGCCTGTTTATATATATTTTTGTGATGCTGGAGACACAATATATCTTCTATTTTAAGATAATCACTTTACACTAATGATGAACAAGCAGGTGTAGTGTAACAACACTGGAGAGTCAAAACAGGCCTTAAAATTTACTTCAGTTTCACTTGATTTATTTGGCTCTCTGACATCGTGTCTTGGGTGTTGTTCTGTCAACACTCATGAATACCTGTGTTTGGTTTTTTAATTTGCCATGGTGGCAAAGATTTTGGTGAGGTCGGCTGCCATGGAGAACTGTTACAAGAGGAAACTTTACTTTTTTAAGGGCAGCTGGACTCAGTTGAGACGAACTAGAATATTTGGCAGGACCAATGGCCAAATACCAGCGAGTCCATTTCAGAGACAATAGAAGACAACAGACAAAAGTCTTTAGACTGGTCTGAGTCCAAGACTTACCTTGAATACTTCAGCCTTGGCCGTCATGGTGGGTTTTTCCAGGAGTTGCTTAGCACGTCTTACAATATGTTCATCAAGGACATTCGGTTGCGGGAAATGATAACTATCACACACGGGTCTAAAGTCCTGTATGTGCAAAGTCTGAAAAGCCCCTACCAGTGAACTGGGTCCCATTGTCAGTCATAAGGGTGTAAAGAACACCATTTGTTGAGAAGTGTCATTGCAGCTTTGCGATTACTATGAAACTTTTTATATCAGGTGACCAGCTCAAACCAGAGTGAGTAAGAGTCCAGCATAAGTAAATGTCACCTGCACTGAAGGACCTTGGTGGTTCTAGGATTGCATGGAGGTTGCAGAGAGCACAAGAAGACACTTCCCTCTCAATAGCTGTTTACACTGAGGGCCAGTACATGCCAATACCTCCCTAATTTTGTTTACAGTGGCTTTGATACTGGGATGATCCATTAGAACATTTGCAGTGAGGCTTGTATTATTAGGGTTTATCCATGGAGCAGGAGTCCATCCTCAACTCTTTCCGTACTGAAATGAGGGGACACAGAACATGTGGAAACTCCTTTGAGGTATTTTACCAACCATGCAGATTAACGTCATATTATCTGTTTCTCAGTTCATCTTTCCAGCATAAGGAGAACACTTGAGCAGTCCTGGCTTCCAGGTATCAGTAAGCAGGGGCTCAGTGGTTGGTGTGTATGAAATAACTCATCAGCAGTCTTTTTAACTGTAGTTGTAGATCACATCCAGGTAATAATTTAAAGAAAATGTAATTCAGTTCACATTTGCTTTATTGATCTGTGTTAATAATGCCGTAAACGTAAACGTAAACGTAAACCTGAATTGTAATCAATAACTTACCAAAGCAAAGAGAATGGTTAATTTTAAAAGTGGCCATATAAATAAAAAAAGAAAACACATATACAAACAACATATACATACAAACAGTTAACTGGGCTGGAATTATATGGGATTGGTTTAAGGGATTAAATCTGTTTTCTGAGGGTGTGAAACTCATGTGCATATTTAGCTGATAGATTAAAAAACTGGGTTATCTCTTCTAACCACATGCTCAAAATATCTTCAGTTTTAATAACTTTCCCATCAAAGGATGGGATATATGTTTTTAATGAGTGGGAGTACTCTTCACTGAGGTGTTTATATTTGGGACAAGAGGATAGAAAGTGATGCTTAGCTTTAAATTGCACTGAGCACATTTTTACTTTTCTTTTTTACTTTTCTTCCAGTGTTTCTTATGGCACGCCTTTTCTATTTCCAGGTTATGAGCACTGAGTGTCTCTCTTTAGGATTTTTTATTTTAATCAGATAATCAGTCAGTGTTTATTCTCTATTCAGTCATCTGTACCATTCCAATTTATTAATGGAGGCAATGTCATAATCCAGTGATTAATATATTTTCATTGGTGTGTTTTGTTAGTCATGTTGAGTTGTGAATGTGAGAGACGGTTAAGGGGTAATGTTTTGAAGGTGGTGTTTTTCTTTTATGTGTCTGGTTCTGTGCAGGTGCAGAGGTATTAGCTGTGGATTGTTTCCCATACTTTACTGCCATATAGAAATACGGCAGTGAAGTATGGGAATAAACCCATAGTGTAATAAACTCTTCTTCTTGCTCAGTGACGCAAAGTGCTCTGGTTATAGGTGATTCAGTTTGGCACATGAAATTAGCTACTCCTTTAGGGGTTCCAGTACTAGCTACTGTTAGCTTTATACCGGGATACAGGGTGTCAGATATTGCAGGGAACCTGAAGCTATTACCAAGCCATATGTATGTCAAGACAGTGATGCATGTAGGGGCTAATGACATTCGTCTGCGGCAATCAGAGGTTACTAAGAATAATGTTAAAGAGGTGTTTAAATTAGCCCAAACAATATTTGATGCTGTAATATGATTTAATTGTTGGAGATTTTAATATCCACTTTGAAAAGGAACAGGATTCACTGCAGTCTTCATTTGCTTCAGTTCTAGATACTGTAAGCTTTACTCAAAATGTAACAGGGTCTACTGTACTGTGGTCACATTCTTGACTTAATCCTGACTGTTGGTGTTGATGTGGATAACAAAGTTATTCTTCCACAGACCACAGTAATCTCTGATCACTACCGCATTACACATGAGCTTCATCTTAATCATAATGTAAGCACATCCCTTTGCTTTCATTTTAGTCGCACATCAACATCCACCACAGCTCTTAGTTTTATTGAAAACCTCCCAGATTTACCAACCCCTGTTTCCTCTCCATCTGGTTTAGATAACCTAACTGAATGCTTAGAGAACTCTCTTGAATCCACATTGTTGGCATAGTTCCTTCTCTAAGATGTAAATGAATAAGACAAAAAAAGTTTGCTCATTGGTCTTATGATCATACATGTGCTTTAAGGGAAAATGTCTGAAAACTAGAATGTAAATGGTGATTAACTAAGCTGGAATCTTTCCACACCACCTGGAAGGAGAACCTTAGAGACTACAGCAGAGCACCTACTGCAGCACATATTTGGCCTATCTATTGTCTCTCATTGAATAAAGCAAAAATAATCCCAGGTTTCTGTTCAGTACTATTTCTAAACTAACTAAAAATCAGGGAGGTACGGAATCACAGGTACCTGCTCACTATAGTAGTGATGATTTGATGGACTATTTCAACAATAAAATTGAAGACATTGGACAAGATATTTAAACTAGACGTCTTACTCCACCACATCAGAGGACCGTGTCTGAGGGTGCTCTCACGTCTACTACACCCCTTCAAGCAAGGCTGCTGTAGCCAGTTCCAACTAGCACTCTTTTCAGTTATAAACTGTAACCTGTACACTTAAACAGAACAAACTCTTATATATACAAACTATAACAGAACAAACAGATACTGAGAATTTTAACACTGGGTAAATTTGTTTGATAGATGTCAGGCGTGAGATGTAGGACGGGCCTTATCCAATGTTTCCTTTTAATCTTTTCTAACCTTTTCTTTCATGGCTATTGGAACCATGTGCTCGGCACATCCTGTAGGGACAACGGTGTCATCTGGCCTCATATGGTATATGACTGGCAATTTTACTATAGTGCTGCTACCAAAGAAATCCATTTATTGCTATAAGTTTAGTGCTTCTTGTTGTAGGATGTCAGGTCTAAGGCATATGAGTCCCAAAGCAGCACTGTCTTTTAGTCCAAGAATGGTTTCACATCACTGTTGACCACATGAAGTTTGAATTGCTTCCAAAGACAGTGTGACATTGCTGTTCCCCTCTGTGTTTATTGTCTCACTCCAATGGGCCAAATTTTATCTGGATTCACACGGATTGCTGGCCAACTGCACATGGCTTTGGCACTAGCTGTGGCCTGTGCCGGTGTAAATCTACAGCATGAAATAAAAATAATGATGTTTGCCACATTGTCGAATGCCTAGCATTTACTATGGTTAGGAGCATGTTGTTCACTGAATTTGCCAAAGTGAATTTTCTGAATAGCACATGTATCCACTTCATTTTTGACTCCTTGGTGCTTTTTTGACTGTTCATGGGGCATCTAAGCACTAAGACCCAGTTCAAGAGTGAAATTTCTTTCATAGAGTAGCTGCTTTTGGACAAAATTACTTGTTGTGATCCCACATGTTAATCTTGGACTGAATCCAAATCGCTCTTCCTTACCAGTATTTTCAGAATGAATATATATGCTAGTGGTGTTGAAAGCACGCCTGTCCTTTATAACGTTTTTGCCAGCAAGCATGAAAACAAACTTTTTCAGGAGATCCTCTGAATCTTCATAACGTTCTCCATCTTCGTAGATGAACAATATAAGGCCGGCAAGGTGTAGAAGTGTGTGGACTCGTACTTTCTTCGATTTATCCCACAGCCCTGTGTTGCAAAATATTCTCTATTTCTTGTAAAATGCCTGCCAGTTATCAGCAATAGTGTCATCAAAAACTGAGGGGTCAGTGCAACAAAGCCTTTGAGCAACTATTGCATATCTCTGACACAATGTAAAGCGATTAAAACCTGGAAGCTTTTCAAGCAGAGGGAGAAAAGGCTTGTCATGCAAGAGATGTTTTACCCTTGTATAGTCAGGCTACACTACTGTGCATGTAAGTGGGACTATAAATTTCTTTTATACAACTTGTATTAATTACTTGGTCCATTTAAGTTATTTTGAAAAAAAAAATGCTATTGTGAGCATGTAGACACAGAAAACTGCTCTTCATACTCAGACGATGGACCCAGTTAATCCTTCTGAAGGCCTCCATGTCTACAAGAAGATTCAGGTACTAAAACGATGTCTTATAGAATCCACTAGATTATTCAGACATGTGTTTTATATCAGGGAGTGCAGTATATAAGTATATAAGATGTCCGTAGAATGTATCTTTTTCCAGGCTGGTATCTGAATAAAAGGGGTTTAGATCATTTGAGTCAAGCTATGAAACGAACTGGTCAAATAATCGATTGAAAAAAAAATTGAATTCAATTAAGTATCTCAGTAATGTTCACAGGTTTTAATCAGAAAAAAACTATTCAAAATACAAGAATCAAAAACCAGTACATCCAATTTGAGGCAACCAAGACAAGTCCAAAAATCCAGAACAGGGTGAGAGAACACAGTAAAGAAAACTGGGTCAGGAACGGCAGGACACCACTCAGTATACTTCGCAGTGGTGTAATTGTTCTTCGGGTCCATTTATTACCCCAAGCCTAGTATTCAGGTGGTCCTGATCTCCTAGTTAAGGTTTGGTGTGAAGTGGGTATCCAGAGAGTTTTGTCTGTCCCTGTGTCCCAGTCCGATCCAGGGCTAGTCCGTACAATCTCTCTGTTAATGAAGGTAAAAATTAAATGCAGTCTACACCACACTTTGATTACCTTTGCATTAAATGTGGTGTCTGGCACCGTTGTAGCACAGAGCTTAGCACTACATGGGCAGTTAGTTGCTTATCAGCTGCGCTCAGATTTCACTTTTCCAAGTATATTCAAGTCGTAACATTTCTATTCAGTCATATTTGTGAGTTAAGCAATCCTTTATGCATACGGTCATTAACACTTGCTTATTTCTTTTTCTCTGTTTCATTTTATTATATGTTCATGACAACATTCTGATATAACTATTGAGGTTTATCACTCTACTTTAAACTAAAAGGATCCAAAAAGAGAAGATTGTTTCCAATTCTCACTGATGCTGGATGTGTTAACTGTATTTTTATAGGTAAGGGTTTTTTTTTTTTACATGTACCTCTGGTTTTATTTCATTTATTTCTTTATTAAAATAAATTAAATTAACAATATTTTTATGCAAGTATGGGTTTAGGCATCTCTGCGCAGCTCTGATTACATTTTATTAATCACTTCTTTAACAGCTCCTAGCTTTCATTTATTTCCAATAATGTTCAATGATAATAATAATAATAATAATAATAATAATAATAATAATAATAATAACAATAATGATCAAATATATGTAAATGTACAATGCTAATATAATATTACAGTGCAAATTTCTGATTTAAAGATTCACTGGTTGATTCAATGATTGAGTGGTGAATCGTGTATTTCTGTGTGTGTGTGTGTGTGTGTGTGTGTGTGTGTGTGTGTGTGTGTGTTTCTGGTTCATGCATATCTTTAAACTTCTGCTGCTGTCAACCTAAATGGGAACATTAGTTTTAACTGGTATGTGGAGGAAACTCTGCCAGATGTTCTGAAGTTGGCACGAGAAGAGTGATGAAGAAACAACTGTCTAATCAGCTCATCCAGCAAAAAGAAAGAACAGTGTAGCTCCTATGTTCCCCATCTTTTGCCCATCCATCCACTGTTCATCAGATTTGTACTGTTACAGTACAGAAGTTACAGTTTCGCGGTATGACGACACAACCCGTTGAATCATACCTTTTTTACACACCTCTGATGGAGGTACAACGTTTACTAACATAACGTTAATACTGTAATGACAGCGTGACCCGTTTGTTCATTTCAGTAGTGGTGCTGAATACTTTGGACACGTAATACTAAAACAAACGCTGCTAATTTTCAGACGTCAAATATCGAAACGACCTGTCCAGGGTGTTTCTCCACCTTTCGCCCTATTAGGGCTGCGATAGGCTCCAGCACTCCCTTTGACCCTGGTCAGGATAAGCAGTTCCGAAAAATGAATTGAAATGGAAACAGAAACGGAAACGGATTTAACAAAACCTTCTTTTGTGGCCAGTGGTACTGAAATGTTTTCAAATGATTTACTGAGTCCACTAAATCCAGCTAATAGCGACTAGTGTAATGCAAGCGAAGCTCATCCTCGTGCTCAGGGGCCGTTTCTATGGCAACCTGCGCAAACTGGGGATGAGATAAGGGGCCAGAGACACGGCCCCGGGGGAATCGTTAAGCATCTGTCTCCCGCCTGCCCCTTCCATTCCTCTCCAACCCCCTCCACGCTCTGCCAGGAAAGAGCCACCACAAAACCAGTGTTTAGCTAACATGTGCACCACCCTCTCCACCGCTGCAGCCAATCAGTGCTCCAACATCTGTCTATACCTACTGATGAGAAGTCTGAAGTCCCGAAGATGGACTAGTCACATCTGATTCAGAATATCTACCAGTAGCTCACACTGTTTTATCTGGCGTTCACATGTGAGATGTTAAAGTGTAAAGTGGTCATTCTGTCATACCTGAACACACCACAGTGTGAACAGCACGAAATTCTTCTTCTGCATTTAATTCGTTTGACCCATTCACCAAGTGAAGCAGTGGGCAGCCAGAAACACAGCGCCCGGGGAGCTGTGTGTGTAGGGATAGCACCCCCCCGCTAGTGGTGCCACTAGCGGTCTTGGGATTCGAACTCACAACCTTGTGATTGCAGGGTGAATGCCCTAACCACTAGGCCACCAGCTGCCCCCATTTTTTTTTAATAGTGAAGCTATTAATAGGGGGCTGTCACCAATAAGGGCCGCCCGGGAGCAATGTGTGGGGATAGCACTTTGTTCAAGGGTACCTCAGTGGTGCCACTAGCAGTCTTGGGATTCGAACCTACAACCTTCTGATTGCAGGGCAAATGCCCTAACCACTAGGCCACCTCATTTATTTTTAAATTGTGAAGCAGGGGGCTGCCAGCAAGGGCCACCCAGGGAGCACTGTGTGGGGATAGCACGGGGTTCATCCTTGCTCCAGGGTACCTCAGTGCTGCTACTAGCAGTCTTGGGATTCGAACCCACAACCTTCTGATTGCAGGGCGAATGCTCTAACCACTAGGCCACCAGCCACCAATAAGGCTGCCACCAATACCTCAGTGGTGCCACTACCAGTTGGGATTCAAACCCACAACCTTGTAATTGCCGGGGTAACACCCCAATCACTAGGCCACCAGCTATGGTGTTAATTCAGTTTCTCTGTCTGTTCTGTTATCCCATTTCTCTGTCATGCTCAATTGCTTGCGGAGTTTAGGCTCAGTAGTAGAGTGTGAATCTCTCTGGGTCGAAGGGCACGTGGACACAGACTGTCAGAAGCAAGGTTCATCCTAGAGCTCTGATTAGGCATTTGCAGGTAGCTGCACGGGGCACTCGCGCTCCACTGGACCTCGCTGCACCTTCTCTTCTCAATATGTTCCAATTAAGATACTTATATTCTCCACCACTTCTGATTTTTTTTTTATTGGAGAGCAGAGATGAGCCTCCACTGCTGGAACCTGTTCGTTCTTTGCATGACTTCACTGAACTAGAAGGAGAGCGACAAAAAATCAAGTCCGGCGGTAAAAATAGGCCAATAGAAATGGATGATGAAAACCATTCAAAGGCTGCTATCTTCCTCTGGTGTCATACAGGACTGTGTAGCATGTAGAGAGTAGTTTTTCATTAACTCTGACAAGCCTTTTTATGTGTGTCCTCATTAAAGGGGTATGGATTCATTACCAAACCTGTCTTAGTGATGAAGGCCGACCACCCATTGTTCTGTACGTCTTTGCTACAGAAGACCAGCGTACAGGTTACATCTGGTATTAATTAAAAAATTTTAATACTGTGCAAAAACCTAAGCTGAAATCATTATGATTTCCTCGTGCTTCTAGTGACTTTTTTTGTACAAATGTGGATTCACTCTATTTTACTGTCAATTTACACTTTTTGCTTGAAGAGAATGCCATTACTCTGGATTCTTCTTTTTTCACGTAAACCTTTCACATGTTTATTGCGATATCAAGCTCCTTTTAATTAACTGTCTTGCATATCTCTTTTCATTAAACATACAAATTAAGATTCTATGAAATAACTGGGCTTAATAAATTGTATGGCTTGAATTACTCATTTTGAACTGAGCAACAGTAACTAATTACTCACAGTAAATCATGATCACTTTAAAGAAACTTTAAAGAGAAAAAACACTTGTTTAACAATATGACAACTTAGTAACAGTATGACAACTGAGTATTTTCATTGCACACACACACACACACACAAACATATACACAGCCACTGGCAGCAACCTGACTTCTGAGCTGTCCTCTACACAATGGACTTAACAGGAAATCTACAAAACATCAATTACGGCTTGTACGAGTGTTGCAGAGGAGCGTCAGGCTTTTAAAGCCGACATTAAAGTTTGGAAGCATTGTCAGGATCATCCATCGGTCACAGTAATTTACAGCATACAGCTCAGTCCTTGGGTGCCATAGTTGTAATATGGAGCTCTCAGATATCTTACTATAAAATTTGTCAATTCTCTCATTGTGGTGACGTTTTGTGTAGAAAGACCTCCACAGTGGCCAAAGTGGGTTCATCAGAGACATTAAGAATGATGGGGTACTGATGAATGATGGGGTACTGATGAATGATGAGGTACTGATGAATGATGAGGTACTGATGAATTATGGGGTACTGATGAATGAGGTACTGATGAATGATGGGGTACTGAGGAATGATGGGTTACTGATGAATGATGGGGTACTGATGAATGGTGGGGTACTGATGAATGGTGGGGTACTGATGAAAGAGGTACTGATGAATGAGGTACTGATGAATGATGGGGTACGGATGAATGAGGTACTGATGAATGATGGGGTACTGAGGAATGATGGGGTACTGATGAATGATGGGGTACTGATGAATGAGGTACTGATGAATGATGAGGTACTGATGAATGAGGTACTGATGAACGGTGGGGTACTGATGAATGATGGGATACTGATGAATGATGGGGTACTGATGAATGGTGGGGTACTGATGAATGAGGTACTGATGAATGATGGGATACTGATGAATGATGGGGTACTGATGAATGGTGAGGTACTGATGAATGAGGTACTGATGAATGATGGGGTACTGATGAATGAGGTACTGGTGAATGATGGGGTACTGATGAATGATGGGGTACTGATGAATGGTGGGGTACTGATGAATGAGGTACTGATGAATGGTGGGGTACTGATGAATGAGGTACTGATGAATGAGGTACTGATGAATGAGGTACTGATGAATGATGGGGTACTGATGAATGAGGTACTGATGAATG
>JBBJLS010063622.1:0-12813 GCA_037577275.1 Bryconaethiops microstoma
CTTTTCTACCCACAAGTCAAAGTATGCCACTGCTTCAGGGCCATAAAGGCGTTGCATGCGAGAATACAATGAAGAACACACAACCGCTAGTTCAATTTCGCACGGCTCAGACACTTGTTTACTGTTAGAGCACCCCATAGTTTCCAGCGCACACACTTTAAGACCAGCTGCATTGATAGAAACACACACACACACACACCGTGAGTCTCCCTTACTCACATGCCAACTCCATAAGTCTCACTTACGCAACCTCCAGTAAGCCTCGCTTACGAGAAAATAACCTCCTTGTTTAATCTGCACAGAGTTCCCACTAAGCCTCGCTTATGACTTTTCTGCCAAGTTAAACAGAGAAATATACCAGGAAACCGCGTTTCCAGTCTATTAGCGACCCAGACACTCCTCCAGTAAACTGAGCTTACGAGAAAACAAGGATCTAGAAAACCACCTATTTCAGGCAGACAGATGTCCATGCAATTTGCTGCCGTGAAATACCATTCCAGATCGAAGGAAATACCATTCCAAACCAAAGGACTTCCAACCAGCGGGCCGTCAACACCAAACCTAATTCTGAAGTTTCAAGCAAAGGCTTTTCTCACCTCAAATGATGGGGGGTAGGCCTTTAACCCCCAAATTTGATTCTCAGCGCTGAATGGTCAGACATGGATCCCCTCTCCGTCCCTTAAGTTCTTTTTGCGGGGGTTGAGATTTGGGATGGTTCCGTCCCCAGGATCAGACGACGGAGAATTCAGGTGTGAGTCCCATCTGGGGTGCCAAAATGTCGCTGAAAAAGCTGACACAGGTGAGAAAAGCGATCCAAAAAAGAAACTGCTTTGCTCGAAATAATCAGAAAAAGTTTATTGACACTTGCATGCGGAGACATGAATCTGTGCTAAGCCATCAGGGCAGTCCCTTCAGCCAAGTCCAGATTCCGTCTGTCAAAGAGAAATTCAGATACCTTCTTATAGGAGTCTGTTGCCATGTGTTTCTGTAAAGTCAGCTCCCCGGGGCCCTCTCCATAATTGGAAGTCAGGAAGCTTCTATCAGTTCCTGGTCCAGGTGTGAATATTTTTCCATCCCCCCAGACGTTAGGCCTGAAGAATGACCTTCCAGAAGCACATGTTCACAGTCCTTTTATGTCTAAAAACTATCCCTAGAGAGAGAGTAACCCTGCGGAATGCTTAGGAAAACTACACATAACTCAATAAGCTACTTAAAGAATCAAGTAATAAACAAATGAAAGAATAAATGATTAACAATGATGAAAATGTAAATTTTCTCCAACACCCACCCATTAGCAATCATATATACCATGACTGAGGCATAAGGTATACACAGTAAATATTTGTACTCATATGCAACGTGATCACCCTGGTTCCACACATAGGCTTTTATACATTTGGGTTTCTGTTGCTGCTGGTGGCCTAGCCTAGCTTCCAATGCCTCTTATATAGAGCAGTGACCGGAAATAGGCTCTTAACCACCATAGTGCCCCGTCTGGGGAGAAGCCAGTAATTGCACCCAGCTGTTAAATTGCTTCAAATAAACGCTTCAGTGATAAAGAGCGAAGGCTTCAGGGACAGAATAATTCATTGCTGAAAAGAAATTTATCAGCATATAGTGTAATATGGTGTGTGATGTTCTTAATCTGTATTAGTGAGATCAAAGACTCCGCCTGCTTCAAATAAAGGCTCCAGTGATAAAGCAAACAAAATTAGGTAGTGGGACAAACTTGTCTTGTACCGCTCTGAAGAAACAGTATGGCCTGTGGATACACCTTCCGTATATTTAGTGTAAATTGTTAAGAACCACCCACAAGTAATGCCATCAATATGTATCAATTATATGTAAAAGACCCTTGACTGGTGGAATTTTGAAATAGTGTACATTCTTTAACATCTGGCAACAAAATGACAAGAAAATAAAATTAACAAAACAAAATAATTAAAATGTTTCAATATAAACAGTGGTGATACGCTTTCTCTATATTTTTAATTTTTTTACTTTGTCATTATTTCAGGTTTTTTGACCTCTATTAAGCTGGTATTTAAAGTCTAAATTGTAAAATGTTTTGGCAAAATCCAGGTATAGCTGTTAGCACCTGTCAATATGGAGGACAGATGAAGGACATGACAAGTACTTGAGTATATTGTGTACCTTTGGCCCAGGGTGATTCTACAATCTCTTCCATGAAGTTTTAGCTTTGCAAAGTGAACTATGCCACATGGGAGCAACTTATACCAGTACAGGAAGATCATAGCTTGTGTAAAAGAAAACCAACTCCTTATACTTGCCCATTTCACCAACACAATTGGTAAACATAGCCACAACTATGTTTACCAATCATCCTGAAGGGCAATACCCAAGATTTAGTAATACGACAGACCTCTAAGGTGATTTTTTAATAGACAAAGTGGCAGGCAGGACTATGCTTTAAACATGTTTCACTTTTTGAGTTTAGTTTCAGTTTGAGCTTTAAAACCTATCTAGGTCACCTAGGAACTTTTGGAGAGACTGTATCCCAAATGACCATGTCTGAATTTAAAAGGGCACCACGGTTAGTGAAAGAAAGTAGTTTGGCCCTACAGTGTTCCTTGTTTAAGGCTTTCTTTTTGGCAATTGTAACCCATGTAACCTACTCCTGGGTAAGTACACTACACTGCTAGGTTTGAAAGGAGCTAAGTGCAATAACTCAATACATACAAGTCTATGAAGAACAATATTTCTTGTATTAACCGTACAAATAATGTTCACATATAAAAACATGGAAGATTGTCTAACATATGTACAAAATTTTCAGCGTGGTTCTCCCTTACTGAGGTGTAGCACCGGAAGCTTTAAAATGCCTCGCTCTCTCTCTCTCTCTCTCTCTCTCTCTCTCTCTCTCTAGAACTTCCTCAAGCATTTGCTCTTTACAAGTGCTCGCATTCTCTTTACTGTCGCACAAGCTCTCTTTACAGTTGCATGCGCTGTGTCCAATACACGTCGCACCCAGTGGGTATAAAGTCAAGATCATTGCATTTGTGTTTTATGCAGTAATTAGACTAGCAATAAACTTGATAATTTTTTGAGTCTATTGTGTACATATTTCTCTTTTTTTTATTTTTTAGCTAATTTTCTCAACTGGGTTACACTCTCCCCTGAATAGGCATGAGTCCTTTCATGACTTCCTTTAATGTTGTGAGATACCCTCATAAGTTTCCACTAGTACTCTATTAAACACTTCGAAAATGGACTGGGCAAAATAAATGAAAGGTTTTCCAAGTTTGAAGTAAACTTTTCTGGCGGCTACCTAAGATGATCTATGTACAGCATTACTATCCAGTTCACTAGTAACTCAATCTACAGGAGAATGATCACCAATTGTTGATGCCTGTTAGTTGATGCCTGAGAGAAGCCCGTCATGTCAGATGAACTTAGCACAGGGCCATGAGTTTCATCTCCATCACTGCAAACATCTTCTACCAGTGCGGTATTACTTTGCTCTTCGGAAGAGCTGCTGGGCAGTCTCAGTTGTCTTGTCTACCTTCATTTGTTCAGCGCATTTCTCTGCAGTTCCTCCACAAAGTCAGTATAGGTTGAAAGACTGTTGAATTGGTGTTGGGTCAGGTTTGTATCTTCTGTTCCCCATCCAGGGTTTCAAAACATTGTTTTGACATTCTTGTATACTCTCAGGTATCTTTTGTGATCCTGTATCAGGTGTGTTTTCTAGTTTTGGTGGATAAGAAGTTTGAGAACATGCTCCATTTTCAGTTATTGGCTCAAGAATTCTGGATTCTGTTCTAATGTCCAGGGGGTAAGACCAAGAGCAAAAGTCCTCCTCATAAAATGAAGTAGGAGAATTCTCATCCATTTGATGGGGGTTCTGTCTAGTTTTAGGCCTATTGACTCATGGGTGTGGTACAAGTTCATCGTCCTTGTCAGAGAGAATTCCACATGGGAGTATTAAATTGTGGTACAAGGTGCGAGTTGGCCCATCCTGGGCTGTAGCGGACCCTGGCCTGCATTGTGAAGTGGCAGATCTCCCGCCCTCTTTACCACAACAAACACCGTGGTTTCCCAGCGATCTGCAAGCTTATGTTTGTTGCGGGGTCTTAGGCTACAAACAAGAACTATATTCTCTATCTCTCAACTCTCTCATTCTCAAGACAAACCTCTTTTTGTGATTTTCTGTCACAATGGAATGGATAACTCACGTGAATTGAGGAGTTTTGTCTGATGACTGGGCATCGGGTGAACTCAATGACTGGGTGACGAGGAAATCCTCACATCCTGTTTATATACCCTGTGACGTGATTATTTATTATGTCCCGTGCGCGTCACGCGACTCGTGCATGTGACATTTTCAGCCTTTTGGCATTTTTCATGGCCATATGGTAGCTTTCTGACAATGAATGTTTCAGGTTATTTGGATATAGGAAGTGAGATTGGAATGATTTACCATTGATAGGTAGACTAAAGGCTGTATCAATAGGTAGCCTAGGCTGTTGCCATTAACAGTGTGGGGTTGAACCGCTCTACTGGGTTTCCCTTCAGGTGATAGAGACTTGTTCGCATTTTCTGTGTACCAACTAGGGTGCAAAGTTCTCTGACAATCTGAGATTCAAAGTCACAACTTTGAATGACTGTGTAAGCACTCTGGAAAGCCATAGTGACTGACTGGCAACTTTGCCTTCAAGTCAATCACAGGCTGTCCAGATTCAAGTGACTGGATGACACTGATGATCGAAGGATCTGGCCAATTCAACACTACTATAATTTGGATGTCTCAGCCTCCTCAAATGCACATGGAATAGCATCTGGGTGGATAACAAGTGACTCACAAAGACAATGAGATAGTGATGATTTGTCGTATGTTACTGTGTGGTACTGACAGGTTGCCTGAACAACATCCACTGGATCTGAGTGATATGGTGCAAACTCCTGAATCTTTCAGCACTCCTTTGGTGAACAACTGTCATTGGACAGCGCCCCATGCAGCATCCTTGGCAGCCCATCTGCATCCTGGTTCTGCATGCCAGCATGATAATGTCAAAAGAAAATGTGGACAGAGTGGCCAGCCAACGGTAACTGGTGGCATCCAGTTTAGCTGTGGTGCATATCTACTGGAGTGGATTGTTATATAGTGTTTCCATATTAGCAGTCCTAGAATTTTTTCATGATTGCCCATTTCAAAGTTAAAGATTCCAATTTCCTGTTTGGCTTCCTCTTCAGACACAGAAAGCTTGCTCTCAGTTTAATTCACTACCAGCCATTCAAAGTCATTATATAGGCAACACCGTAGGTTTATATACATGATGTTAAAGACATTAGAAGACACAATTAGCAATGTTTACAAGCTAAGGGACATACAGATAGGCGTATGTTTAGTGCTTATATATAGTAAAGTAAATAACTCCATGTTTGGAGTTATTTACAATTCAATGCTCAGTCAGAACCAGACACTGAATGTTTGTATTGATTATTTACAGTTTTCACTGGCATGTTAATGAAGCAGTGTGACAGTAAATGGTCAACCTTACTATGATTTTGTCTTCATTGACTACGGTTTAACTCTGTGTTTAGTCAGAGTTACAACACACTGCACGAGAACACAACAGTGAAAAGGCAGCATGTAAGGTTTGAAGTGACGAGATGGCAATGAGTGTTAAGGCATACATCCAGTGCTAGCAGTAACAAGACATCAGTGTCTTCTCCAAATGCAGCCTGTGTTAGGGCATAAGCAGAGGCTGCTAAGGTGAGAGCAACATATGCTAGCCAGGAAGCTAAACTTAAATTAGAAAAGGCTGCCCAAGAAGCACAAAATCAGTTGGAAACAGCCAGGAGAGACACAGAGTTAGAAGTGCTAACACTACACCATGACGCAGCCATTGCAGAGGCCCAAGTATTAGAAGATGCTGCAGAAATGCATGACATATTGGAAAATGGAAAGTCTGTATCAGAAAAGTTTAGACTATAACATACCATTGAATATGTTCAGAATCAGCCTATCTCTCCACCATTAATCAGTCTACCTGTAAAACCCCTAGTCCATGTACAATCATATGATAGCTTCAGGACATGGCATCCAGCTGCGAGCACAATAAAGTCCCAACCAGCCAACAGCAAAGCGAAGTCTGAAATGAGAGATGAAGTGCAGTTACTTACACCAAACCCATTTAAGCCAACCAGAGTTGAGCCAAAGACTGACATCAGAAGACAAACCACTCCACAAACATACATGCTCAGTCACACATGCCTCAGCATATACCTCCAGCTGGTGCACCAGCTTTCTTAGACCCTCTGGCAAAATACTTGGTACGAAGAGAAAAGAGTCTGGCAAACAGGTGAAACGCATACACTCAGTACATGTGAACAACCCCAATCTTGTCCTATACAAAGTATGGGTAAGACTACGTGACTGCTACGCTGCTCCCAAAATAATTGAATAGTGGCTGCTTCAAAGGCTAAAGAGTTTCCCCAAAGATTTTGGCCAAAGATCACATTAAATTGCATAAACTTGGGAATTTGCTTATGGAGTTACAAGACGCCAAGGAAGATGGATATCTGACCGGCCTATCGTATCTGGACACCTCTCGTGCAAGTATCAGCACAAATGCCATGAAATCAGAAAAATCACCGGTTAAGATTCTCAATGCCAACAATCCAATCACAGTACGGAAGACAGACATCTTTATGAGCGATAATGACCCCGACAAGAACCGCCCACTACACAACAAGCCACATCCACTCAACAAATGTGGGGCATTCAGAAACAAACCCATCGATGACAGAAAGGAATATGTTTCAAGTGTTGTTCCTCTGTGTCCCACATTGCCAAGAACTGCAGATCTGCTGTAAAGTGCTCAGAGTGCGAAACCACCAACCACAACACAGCCATGCACCCTCGTTCACTACCTCATCCCAACAATTGTGGCTTAAGTTGGTGGGGTCGTTCATGTACCAAGATCTGCCTTGCAAAAATTGTTCCTAAGAATTATATTTATATTATATTTACGGCATTTAGCAGACGCTTTTATCCAAAGTGACTTCCATTCCCTAACTACAGGGGGCAGTCTCCCTGGAGCAACTTGGGGTTAAGGGTCTTGCTCAGGAACCCAGTGGTGGTGCTGAAGGTAGGATTCGAACCCACGACCTCTTGGTCCAGAGGCAAGTATCCTACCATTAGGCCACCACCACCCCAAACATAAAGCAATTAAAGCCTATGTAATCCTAGACAAGCAGAGCAATCGCTCTTTGGCCAGACCAGAGCTTTTTGAGCAGTTCAATGTGGAAAGCAAACCATTCATGTACCATCTCTGTGTGTGCTCTGGCATCACGGAAGCATATGGCTGGGAAACAGAAGATTTCCAGATCGAATCGCTGAATGGCAAGGTCCTCATCCCTCTCCCACCACTCCCTCAGTGTCTGTAGATCCCAAACAATTGGGTTGAAATCCCAACACCAAGCACAATAATTCATCAGCCTTATCTCCATCACATCACCAAACACATCCCTGAACTGGACCCAGAAGCAGAGATACTTTTGCTGCTTGGAAGGGACGTGATTAGTGCACACAAAGTCAGGCAACAACTAAATGAGTGTGCACATAAACCGATGGTTAACACATGCAAGACCCATGTGCTGGGCCACAATCATCATTCCGTCTTTCAGTCTTGTACAAGCTCCATACATGTCCAGGAAACACAACCAAGCTTCAGCAACCTGAATAGCCCATGAGAGAGGATGCTAGGACAGACAATGTTCATCCAAACTAAGCATGACAACAAACCTGCTCCATCAGTAGAAGACATGCTCTTTCTAAAGATTATGGATGCAAATGTCTATAGAGAGGTCACTAACAATTGGGTTGCCCCATTGCCATTTAAAGAACCACATTAGCATTTGCCAAATAACAGAGAACAGGCAGTCAAATGATTCGAATCCCTACAATGACATTTCAAGAGAAAACCCAAGATGCAGAAAGAGTACATCACATTCATGGAGAAGACCTTTGTCAATGGTCATGCACCACCTTTGAAAGACAATAAGGAGTGTTGGTATCTTCCATCCTTTGCAGTATACCACACACAAAAGCCAAATCAAATCAGGGTAGTTTTTGGCTCCAGTGCCCAGTATAATGGCATCTCCATCAATGACGTACTCCATACAGGTCCGGACCGTAACAATTCCTGGCAGACATCCAACAAATGTATCACTGTTTTTTGTGCATGAAAATCTAAACTTCCTTTGTTATTTATGGTACAAGTACAATGACTTCAGTAAGCCAGTCATTGAGTACCATGTTTTTGGTAATGCACCATCCCCATCTGTTGCCATATACAGTTGTAACCCCTGACTCGTAGTCTAGGATAAACCAAAAGTATAGGCTAGTTACCAGGCTCGACAGGATTATAATACAAGCTGAGGTGGATGTAAAATTCAATAGCTGGAGGCAAGAAATGAGCGAAAATAGTTATTATTTAGTAGAACAAGTACAAATGAAATAAAATACAATTGAACAATTCCCACAATAACAAGAAAATAGTCCTGTTGAGCTCAATATTTCAGTCCCTACTCTTTTGGTTTGAGGGGGTTTGGTGGTTCGAGTTACCACTGTAGTGTTTCTCTGGAGAGAAGAATAAGATCCTTGAAACGAGGGTTCGGGACAGTTCTGGGCACAGCTCGCCATCTCCATCCGGAGAGAAACCAGGAATCCATTCCAGTTGCTGTATCATCACCCATAAAAAAAAAACCTAGCCTGCACAACAATAAGGATATTTTTGCATATAGCTACATAAAGTACATTCTCCTATTTCTTCCGACAGCTATAATTTTATCCTAAATTCTCACATTACCACTGTAATATACTACATGCATCTTTTTAACTCTGGATCTTTTTAACTCAAAATATAGAACAAATAAATCAAAGTTAGAAAGAGAGGATCACACTTCCTCTTTTCAAAATAAAGGTTCTTCAAGTAAAATAGTGCAATGAAATGATAAATAAAAAAGAAGAAACAAAAAGCGGATGTTTTCTCTATTGGGTTACACAGTGGTGTGAAAAAGTGTTTGCCCCCTTCCTGATTCCTCTTTTTTTTCCATGTTTGTCACAATTTAATGTGTCAGATAATCAAACAAATTTAAATATTAGTCAAAGACAACACAAGTAAACAAAAAATGTGTTTTTTAAGTGAAGGATTTTATTATTAAGGGAGAAAAAAAATCCAAACCTACAGAAGTGGTTTTTGTCTTGGCACTCTGCCATGCAGTCCATTTTTGCACAGTCTTTCTTATAGTGGAGTCATGAACACTGACCTTAACTGAGGCAAGTGAGGCCTGAAGTTCTTTTCGGTGTTGTTGTGGGGTTTTTGTGACCTCTTGGATGAGTCATCTTTGCACTCTTAGAGTAATTTTGGTCAGCCGGCCGCTCCTTGGAAGGTTCACCACTGTTCCATGTTTACACCATTTGTGGATAATGGCTCTCACTGTGGTTCGCTGGAGTCCCGAAGCTTTTTGGATCTCAGCATGATGCCTAGCTTTTGAGGATCTACTTCACTTACTTGTGTTGTCTTTGACTAATATTTGACGATCTGACACATTTAAGTGTGACAAACAAGGAAAAAAAATGAGAAATCAGAAAAGGGTGGGTTGTTGCAACTGTTTGCAATATGTCCATCCTCTCCACATCTAAAAAATACCAATGTTTGGGTTTCTAAGTTACATTCTCAGCTGCATTTTCTGTTGGTAGAGCCACAAGAATAGCCTGCTCTTTTACTTTTTTTCTTGGGTTTTCCAGATTTGACATTGTCTCGTTTTTTGCTTTAAGGTGGGAAAGCACGGCCATCTGCACTTGGAGATCAACTAAGCTTTGTTTCTGGATCTGCCTTGTAGTCTGGAGTGGAGTTTCAAATGGAGCTGCTGAGGAGTATTCAGTGGCATCAGATAAGCAAACATGTGGTTGAGACTGAGCTTTCACTTTTGCTAATCCTAAATGTCGCTTCATTTTATTAGCCTTGGCTGCCTGTTTATCTTCCTCTGTGTGCAGCAGTAGCAATAGCTCTGCAAATGTAGGTGGTTGGCCCTTCTTCTGCTCAAACTGAAGTGTAGTACAGAACTGCTTCAGAAGTTGTTTATCAGAATCAACAGATGAAATTGATTTTAATTTCACAAGTTCACAAAACAGTAGTCTGTGGAGGTAACTGGGTGGCTTCTCTCCTGAGTTTTGATTAATGCTCAGAAAATCTGCAAACAGCTCATCTCCATCATTGACTGTCATAAGCTCAATCAAGCAAGTCCAGCTAGGCTCTGGGGTTAGAGTGTGTGCCTATTGATTTGACTCTAGTGGGGACTAACAAACTGTCAACCATTTTCCTCATCAGCTGTGTGTTGGAAATGGAGGGATCTGCTAAATAGAACTCTACATTGTTTCACCAGGTTTCATAATCAAGCTCTGAACTGGGGCATGGTACCCTGTCTGTAAAAGTTCTCAGCTTAGGTAATGCTTTATACTGAGAAGAGAGGTCTGCACTTTTCACAACATGCTCCACAATAACACGTTGCACTTCAAGCGAATTAAAATGTTCAAGCGATGGGTTGAAATTTGGCAAAGATTCATGTTTGTCCAGTGTAGGAACTGTAGCAGGCTCCTGAGTGTGTTGTGGCGAAAGCTGGAGCAGGAACTAAAGTCTAAAACTTTTTCTAAGTCAAAAATCAAACGCAGTCGGGGAAATGCAGCTTGCTACTTTATTGAAGAATAAAGTCAGAAAAATAAAAACCCTACACCACAGGTGGACTAGGACGGTCAAAAAAACTCTGTTGAAAAACAACAACTAATTACCTTACAAAAATAAATAACAAACAATGATGAGGTAACTAGAAAAGCCTCAAAATGTGAAGTTTCTGTAATGGTCCCAATGGTAGCAGTAGAACCTGTGAGTATTTTGAATTATTTGGTGCCGGTACAGAACAGACATTATATGGTAAATCCAAAGTTCAAGGGGAGCAGATCAAGACAGCAAGCCTCTCTAGGTACTCTACTTGTGGATGACAATGTCATAATTTTACCTGTGAAGCTTTATGTCCCCCCTCAGCTAATTTCTTGAGACCTCATGACATTGCTCGATCATAGTGGAACATAAAATTAAAATAATCAATATATTATAATATTGTTTAAAACTAACTCCTCTAGATCTTGTCTCAAAACCTGATTCAATATGTGAGAAAGTCTACACCTCTGAGAGAGCCTTGTGTGGCCATATTGCTTCCCTCTTTGTAAGAACAAATACCTTATTCTTCAGCTATGGTGACTGTTAGGACCCAGGATCTGGTTATGACCCAGGATTTATATACAAATATTTACAAGTAACACAAAACAGAGAATACACTTACACAAGTGGAACGAACGATAACCCCAAAGGAAAGAAAACAACAAAACACCCTGAACCTACCTAACCCAAATAACTAGTCTCAACAAAAGTACAGGGAGTGGGGTCTACCACTAACTAACTAACACAAAAGAACTGAAAATACACCTTACAAAACCTAACTAGTTCCATCGTGAAACGTAACTCTGAAACATAGAAATTATCTAGTCTCTAGCTTTAGCTCAAGTCTCTAATCTGTGCTCTAATCTGTGCTCTAAACTGCGCTCCTCTCTCCAACTGCTCTGTTCCCCCGCTGATCTCCAGCTTCCTCTTTTAAACCGGGGAAAGGCAGGACTTCCTCCTCCAGGTGTCCAATCCTTCGAGAGATCAGTTCTCAATCAGGAACAGGTGTTTTAAGGCGGGGTTTCTGAGTCCTTAGGCCAATCACTGCTCAGGACCTACAGGAAATTAGAAAAAAGAAACCCAAAACAGACACTAAGTGCCTGGGCACGTAACACTAACATTTGCAGGTATTTACAAGCCTTTTTTTTGTTCCCCTCCTCAAAAAATAAACAGTAAACAGGTGAGCTGAACCGCTTGTGTTTGGGCACCGAACTATAGAGGATTTGCAGTTAAACCAGGGGTGTAAAATTTACACATTAAAATACATCTTCAGTGCTTGTACTGAGCATAAGGCTGTTTCACTTATACCTGGGAGCTGAGAGAGGAATTTTTAAACAATCTAGAGACTGCATTCTGTAAATTGTAGCTTATCTGCATTTTGTAGCTCATCTAGTCCCGAAGACCACCCTCACATTCTCACACATTCCTCACTGCCTTCCATGCACCAGGCTATAGTGACAGCCAGCGCAAGTTAGCTTGTCCGTCCTCCTTCAAACGTGTGGGATACACTTACATCCTCTGTAGGAAGCTCTTCCGTTATCACATTTGATATGTTCTCTACTTGTGAAAGCGCAATAAAAGCTTTCCTCTTCTCCATGTTGAAGGTACTCTAGAAAAACAAATCACTGATTGATCCAGTTTACATGGAGCTGAGGGACACTGAAAACAGTAACAAATCATGTTCAAATAAACTAAATTGACACGTTCAGTTACTTTCATTTGTATTAGAAGGCGAAGGTGATACTGACCTTTACTCTAGGGCAACTCTGACCATTCAAGTCAAGTCAAGTCGAGCTTTATTGTCATCCCAGCCATATACAATGAGTACACAGTGAGATGAAATATCCTCCTCCTTGACCATAGGTGCAACATACAACACAACACATTCATACAGGTCAACAATGAGGGTAAAAAAGGGGGGCGTTATATATATATGTGCGCTATTATGCCTTTATGCTATTTTATTTATATATATATATACACACACACACACAGTACCGTGCAAAAGTTTTAGGCACCTGGGAAAATTATACTTAAAACCTGTTTACTACTGGACAGTAGTGTTAAG
>JBBJLS010063663.1:0-12812 GCA_037577275.1 Bryconaethiops microstoma
AGAGGTGCCACTAGCAGTCTTGGGAATCGAACCCACGACTTCCTGATCGCAGGGCGAACACCCTAACTACTAGGCTAGTGGCACCAGGATGGGAGGTTAGGGGGGATGTGTGGCCGCAGAGGAGCATCTTGACTGTGATTGAGGGTGGGGACATAGATTCAGCCTGGACCCCTAGGGTCCAGTTGTTCCTGGAGTGCATCCCTGACGACCTTTTCTATGTTCAAGCATAGAAAAGGACACAGGCCAAGGGCTGAATGGGCTCTGGAAGGGTCTGGGCTAGTGAATGCTCCCACTGGTAGGAGAGGGCATCTGGCTTGGTGTTTTTGGCACCCGGCTGTTATGACAGGACAAAATCTGGGTTATGAAGAGGGACCACCTGGCCTAGTGAGGATTAAGGCATTTGACCTGCTGTATGTAGTTCTTAGGATCTATCCAGACCAGAAACTGGTGCTGAGCCCCTTCCAACCAGTGCTCCACTCCTCCAGAGCAAACTTCACCACCAAGCACTCCCAATCCCCCACATCATAGTTCCCCTCAACAGGTGTGAGGCAGTGTGAATAGTTGGCACATAGTTGGAGCTTGCCATCCATGCAGGCCCTCTGGCAGTTTGCAAAGCCCAAAAAGTTTTGCACAAGACAATGCGAGTTGGGGTACAGCCAGCCCATCACTGCCACTATCTTGGCGGGGTCCATGCCGAGCCAGACCTTAGACACCACTAATTCCAGGCAGGTGACCAACCGAGCATGGAAGATGGACTTCTCTGGTTGCACGAACCGGTGGAGTATTGCAAGACATTCATCACAAAGTACTCATAGGGCCCAGACAGGGTGATGATTGCCTTCTTCCACTTATCTCATTCTGGGATCAGGATAAAGTTGTATGCGCTACATTGGTCCAGTTTGGTGAAAATGGAGGCCTGCTGCAGTGCCTCAAAGGCTGGGGTCATGAGGGGTACAGCATGACCTTGCTTGTGGAGGTGGTGGCCTAGTGGGTAGGATACTTGCCTCTGGAGCAAGAGGCCATGGGTTTGACTCCTACCAGCATGCCACCACTGGGTTCCTGAACAAGACCCTTAACCCCAAGTTGCTCCAGGGAGACTGTAGGGAATGGAAGTCGCTTTGTATAACAGCATCTGCTAAATGCTGTAAATGTAAATCTTGTTTACACACCAGTAGTTGATACTGGGGTACAGGCCCCATCCTTATTCCCCACAAAGAAGAACCCAACCCCTGCCAGTGAGGTGGAAGGCCATACGAAGCCCAGTCTCAATACCTCATGTATGTAATTATCCATGGCCTTCTGCACAAGCTGTCAAGAGAATAGCTGGACCTGGGTGGAATTTAACCAGGCAAGAGATAGATGCCGCATTCAAATATTCTGTGCATTGGCAAATGCCTTCTGCTTGCTTGAGTCCCAGTACTCCGGCAAGAGGCCGGTGCAGGGACTGGCAGTCAGTTCTGCTCCAGACTGGCCCATTACAAGGCATATTTCAGAGGAATCCCTGTACATTTACAAAAGTTAATGTGAGATTTACAGATAATTATGTTTAGGTTTATCAATAAAATTAAATATCCATTCTTACGCGGACATATTTGGTGTCAGATTTTTTTTATTATTATTAAAATTCAAACAATAATAACATTTTCAAAACTGCTGCAGCATGGTTGCATGATCTCCTGAGTCCCACGATACAGAAGCATTCGGCTGTGTGAGTCTCTCCTGTCTCTCCCATTATCACTCATGCATGATGGACTGCACTCAAAAGGCTCTGCTTTAAATTAACGTATTTGTCTACAGTCCTCATTAAATCCCACACAACTTTATGTGAAGCCTTATTTCAGTCTGCTTCCTAAATTCTCAGTCTTGTCAGGGCTGATGCCCTTCTCCAGGCACGATAGGCAGGCACACACACACCAAGGATAATCGAAGTACTGCATCTTTATTTTAAATGAATGCAATAACAAAAACTGACATTAGGGTCAGACATAGAACTTTAGTTTTAAACAAAAGGAGACAGGGGAAAACCAAACTATAACGACAGTTGATCCACACCTGTACACAAAACACAAACCCCTTAAATACTCCAACAAAATCCCAACCACCAATAACAGAACCCGAACACTAACACAGAGCTGTGACATATAATAAACAAAAACCAATAACTCTTCACAATAAAAGTCCTCAAACTACAACTCAATACACAACCCAGAAAAGGACGGCCTATAGTGGCCGTTCACCATCACTGACCACAGACCTGACAGAACCCCCCCTCCTAAAGTGCACCACCGGTGCGCCCACGAAACACCCAAAGGTGTAGGAGTGGGAGGGGGAGGCGGAGGCAAAGGGCAGCGTTCTACGAGCCCCACATGGCTGTCTCTTGCACGATTACAGCTGGCCGATGCACTGCACAGCCAGGGCGGCCCGGGTGGGTCTCCTGGAATGCTCCACTTTGTGAGTCCCAACACACACACACGGAGCCCTCCTACCGGGAGCCCCTCACTGTCCTCGGTGGCGGAGCCCCCTACCGGGAGCCCCTCTCCGTCCTTGGGGGTGGAGCCCCCTACTGGGAGCCCCTCTCTGTCCTCATGGGCGGAGCCCCCTACCAGGAGCCCTACACTGTCCTCATTGGCCACCGGGAACTCCTCCTTGACTCTGGGGTCCACTTTCTGCCAGGGAGCTCCTCCAGAGTCCTTGAAGACCACAGTACCCCCCTAAAAAATTCTGGGGCAGATCCCCATCACCTGGTGGGGTTTCAGGCCCCTCTCGGCCTGCTAAAGGCCCCTCTCGGACGGCTACAGACACCTCTGATGCGGCTATAAGCCCCTCTTGATCTCCTAAAAGCCCCTCTACTGGTGCTTAACTGCTGGGCTAACGGGCTTAGCTGCTGGGCTATTATAGGCCTTAGACGCTCTTCTAACGAGAGTAGTGGCTCTTCTAAGGGACCGAGTAAGTCTATATACTCTGGGCTAACTGCTATCGGCTCTGGACAGCTAACTGCTTCAGCTAACGGGCCTAGCTGCCCAGCTAACAGGCCCTGTCCGGGCTGTTTCAGCCTTGGTGCAGGCACGGGGGGCCGGACCCTTCTTGACACTGGTAGGGGGTGCTGAAGAGTTGCTTTGCTGCGCATCAACTCTCGGGAGCGCAGCCTCGATGCTCAGGAGCGCAGCCTCGTTGACGCTTGGGAGCGCTCTCTTGCAGGACAGAGGGCCGGGCTGCTTGGCCTCAAGGAGAGGCGAGACTGTCTGTGTGGCCTTGCAGAGCTGCTGTTGGCACCCCCGTCCGGCATCTTCGCCAGTGTGCTCAAGCTTTTGTTTTGAACTCAAAAACAAAAACTGACACGAGGGTCAGACATAGAACTTCAGTTTTAAACAAAAGGAGACAGGGGAAAACCAAACTATAATGACGGTTGATCCACACCCATACACAAAACACAAACCCTGTAGATACTCCAACAAAATCCCAACCACCAATAACAGAACCCAAACACTAACACCCAGCTGTGACTCATAATAAACAAAAACCAATAACCAATAAAAGTTCCCAAACTACAACTCAAAACACAACCCAGAAAAGGACAGCCTCTAGTGGCCGTTCACCGCCACTGACCCCAGACTTGACAACTCTATTCAGAGCCTCTCTGTTGCTTGCTAACAGTTCCACAAAAAAGCAAAAATATATTAGTGTGTTCCCACATTTAGCACTGAAAATTTGCACTGTGTTCAGAATAGATCTGCAGGTTATGTTTACATTTTCCCATATGTTTTGTGCATATTTTGTGCAACATACCACTGGACATAGGAATATTGTGGCTATGGTAAGTGGAGCTGATTTGGCATCAGATTTTTTATATGTGGCAACAGCTGAAAAGCATATTTCAAATGTTTTATGTACCTGACATTTTTTTGATAAAACACGTAACTACCAGAAAAAATATTTAGTAAAAGTAAACATCACTCTTAAGCCCTCTCAAAGTAGTTATATCGCTGTCTGTGAATGGGAGCAGTATTCTATCCATGTTTCAGACAGCTTTTAGAAATGGAAACTTCTTGGTGATATAAATTAAAGCATGTAACAAGCTTCAAATAAAACATATCAAATGTCTTTTACATGCTTTAAATGTCTGTGTTTAACAACAGTAAAATAATGTTAGTTGGGCACTGAGCTCTAATTATTGGTCATTAAGCTCTACTACACATAAGCTGTAATATTTCCCATTAAGAAACTATATTTTTAATTATTTTGCTTTCATTATTCTATGCTATTTATTTAAACTTTTTGAAAAAATTACTTTTATTAATATGTATTGAATTTATTGGCCTTTTGCTTGCTTTAATTGGATTGCCAATGATTTACCATTCATTATAAAGAGTTAAACCTCTATAAATGGTACTGGTTTTGCTGTATTAAATATAAAGTTATAAAAAAAAGTTCTAAGAGTTTACATATTTTTGGAAAACATCTAAAATTGTGTTGACTAAAAATAACTGAAGTTACATATGTATTATTTATTAGCACAGCTTTGTAGATCAGTTTAAAAAAATCTTATTCAGATTAAACAAAATGTGGAAAAAAGCTGAGAGCTGAATATTTTTAAGCTTAGAGTTTTTCGAGACACAGTAATTATCCTGACAACATTATGATTAGACCACATGAAATACATACGGGTAGTAATTAGCACCAGCATTCTTTCCTTTGTTCAGAAATCCAACAGCATGCACATTCATCTGTATTTTGGCAAAAAAAGAGCCTGGATGAAATCAGTGAGCAGGGCTATCATTGCTACTTCTGAAAAATGTTGAAACAAGGCACAAGAAGTCAGGGTCCTGGATACTCTGAAGTTGCAAAGCTACTTAAATTTACTAGCCACTCTGCAATTACAGCAACAACAAATAGATAAAAATGAGACGTGAAGAACCATTGAGTTTAGCTTACATAATTTAAAGGTTCTAAACATGATTTCCATCCTCCAACTGAGAGGGTGGTGCCATTATTCATAACAAATGTGGCATAGTCCAATAATAGGGTATAATAATTTCTCCCCAGTGGTCAAAACACATAGTCCATAAAACAGTTGTTTTAATTAATGCAAATTATAGCCACATCTTTTTAACAAACACCAGCTGAAACATTGTTTGTTTAACTATTTTAGCTGTGCCGCATACACTGACATGCCATGTTTGTATCACTGCTGTGCGCCACATAAATACTACCCCATCAGTGGTGGTCCTATATATACACAACAGCTGACTGCAGCTGTGCACAGTTTGCCAGGCACCTTCTATCATGCCTCTGGAAGTGGAACAGCTGAATTGCATTCTCTGGAATGTATTTTTTTATTTTAAAAGCAAAAAGAGGACTTTGTGTGTGTGTGTGTGTGTGTGTGTGTGTGTGTGTGTGTGTGTGTGTGTGTGTGTGTTTGTTTGTTTGTGTTTGTATTCAGTTAAGGCTAGTATTTGTGTATTTTTCCATGGATCTTTGTAAATAACCTTGACCTTTGATATCCTGTATTGTTTCTCTGCCTAATTTGACAACAGGAAATGATTGGAGTGCCCATCAAACACACGCTTTTTTGTGCTTTCATGTTTTATTTTGTGTGCTGAGAGCCAAAGGCCCTCTCAGTTGCCAGTAAGCTGAACACGTTTTCCTGTTGAATCCACTTCACTCACTTGTTGACTTACTGCTATTTGAGCAATAGAAGTATATGCTGTATACAGTTTTTAAACTTAACACTTTCAGGTCCCAAAGATATAATATTGATTTATGTGAAGGTCAGTTAATTCTCTCCTACACTGTTCTATGACTACGTAGATAAATAGGTCTATAATAAAGAGTAGTATAGCAGTAAGTAGTAAGTAGTATGATGCACATAGACACATAGGTAAGAAGGTTTTGGGAGAGTATTTTAGTCAAAAGGCTGTATGTTTGTGATAAATACTGTTTATCATTTCTTTGTTTCTCCAGGTATGCCCCTCAGTTTGGATTGCAAGGCATTCTTTGGCTACAGTGGGGAGTCCAGACCCATAATCTACTGGATGAAGGGGGACAAATTTGTAGAGGAGCTAGAGGGACATGTCAAAGAGAGTGAAGTCAGGTAATAATACCCATATTTGAAACTTCATTAAGGTCATTCATTTATTTTTTGGTTCTCTGTTTGTCATTTTATATGAGGTGTTGTAGGTTTGCTTATCTGTTAAATTATGTGATGCATTGTTTATTTAAACAGTTTTGTTTAAACGTCATGGTATTGGCTTGTAACTTGTTCTTTTACTCACCCACTCACTTACTCACTCATTCACTCACTCACTCACTCGCTCATCCACTTTAGCGGGCAGAAATTTCTTCACAAGGAAGCAACATTAGCAATGTATTGGCCCAGTTCTCTATGCATCATCACAAGCCTGTATTCTTTTCCTTTAACAGGGTAGTGATTAGAACTGTTGTTGCAATAATTTTGAAGTTTAAAGAACAATCTAACAAAGTGGAAAATCCAACTTTTATTTTGTTTGTGTGATGATCCACCATTTCAGCAAACAAACAAATGAGTAGAAATATATTTTTCACTTTGCAGTTTATCATTATTCTCATTAAAACATTAGTTCTAAGCTTTTACCAGTAATAATACTGTTCTGACTCAAAACGTATCAAAGCACTGAACTTCTTTCATACTGTGATATAAAAATGGTGCACAAAGAAAGCTTTTGTTTCTTATGCTGATCCATTTAACTCCCTTAATTATGTATTAAATATTGTAAGTATGTGGGACGGAAATCTCTTAATTGTAAGTGGGAGCTCTTCTCCCTGTATGGAAATGTGGTTTATTTGGATGCTTTTTAAAGGCTTCAAAAAGTGAACATGCTCTAGGCTAGCATTATTGGAAGAACATGTCAAAAGAAAGCTGGTGTCCTGTCCATGTGTACTTATTTTACTTTGCAGATGGCATTCCCAATATCTGTCTATTGTCTGGTGTGAAATAGAACATGATGCTTTTAGTTCTGTACTGATACCAGGAATGGGCCAGTGTGGTACTGTTTCAGTTGTTTCTTCTGTCATATAGCCTTCCTGGCTTGTTCCATCATAGAGTTTATGCTTTGTGTTGGAGTTACTTTCAGGTCTTGCTTTTGAGCCATGCCTTTTAATTTGGTGTGACAGCATTCTCTCTTAAAACATTGATTTTGATAGTTTGCAGGCTTGATCTATTAGAGTTTGTCAACTTGCTATTCTGAACAAGTCCCATAATGATGAATAATTGCACACTGTCAAGTAATGGAAATAATGTTTTTTTTTCCATTACTGAGCATGCTTTCAGGATTCAACAATTTCTAAACAGTATTTAGCTCCTTGAATGGTTTATCATAACTGGGAAATAAGTATCAAGGTTTGTCCTTTTATTTGGAAATTCTGTGAAGAGCATGAATATGTCTTGGGCTTGAATTTACTATAGTAACAGTTTAAGACACTCTACATTCTGCATTTATAAGCATATAACTGTGGGTATAACTCCATGCCATCTCGTATTAGTAATGATACTGAGCGAAGGTACAGTGGCCGTTACACTTGAACTCAGGATCTTTGTTTAAAGGATACAGGTTTTCATTTTTAATTCCATATAATCAGTGGGAGAAATATTTTACATAGAAAATATAATGTGTTTAAAATTATGGCTTGTTAAATCAAGATCAAGATTCATTTTATTTACTAGGACGTCTCCCATGCTACACCCAAACACCATATAAGAGAAAAGCTTAAATATGTATAAGCCTATAAGTCCATCACCATTTTAAATTTTAATTGAAGTAGGGATATAAGAGGTCATAAATGTATTTACACGGCACTCTAGCATTTCAAACTTCCCTGATGGCAGTAGTTGTTACTGCAGAGGCTATCTTACAACTATTGTCTTTCATGTGATTTGTATGAGTTGGACTAGTTTTGATGTTGCATATCAAGGTTATATAGAGGTTACCAAACCAAAATGTGATGCCACAATACATTACACATTGTAATGTTGACATTGTAACAAATATTTTGCAATTAAAATGACAAAACAGGCCCCTTGCAGTAATACCAGTGTGAAACTTAGGTTGAAACACTAAATACAGTAGTCCATGCACCAAATCCATGCTTTAGTGGATCACTTTAGTGATAACACAGGTCAAACCACAACACACTTTTCACACCAGTTTTTCATGCTGATTTCAGATCTGCTTTCGTTTTTTTCCAGTCACATCAACTTTTTGTATTATGAGTAATATTGGATTTGCAATAGACTTGCATGCGGTTTTTATTAAACCGCAGGCACTAATCAAGTAACTGTTTCAATATTTTCAGTGCGATGTCAGATAGGTGCACACTGTGGCATAGATACAATGATCAGTGTCAGTCAGCTACCACTGTTTCTTCAAAAACGCTTAGTATATGATTATTATATGCTAATTATACCACTATCATGCAATATATAACTAGCTTCATCACAAAAACTGTACGTGCTAGGGAAAAACTAGACATGCTGAAATCAGCATGTAAAAAACAACAAAACCCACAAACTTATCTCTAATTATTTTGACCTGTTGACCTGTGTTATATGAGTGATTGTCCTTATTCTTTTTTTTTTTTAACCTTGGGACCCTGAGAGAATTTTTCCCCATTTCTGCATAACTTGTTCTTTTCTAATACTTAAACCCTTTTGAGCACAACCTAACCCTTATGATGAAAAGATTATTTTAGCTGTCTATTTGGACACCACAGATCCCTACACTCACATGTTTAGGCTTCTCACACCACATGTTTTTTTCTGTTTGTTTTTACGATCAAAAATGTAAAAATGTCATTCCAACTTTTAAAGACACCATTTTTAAAGTTACCGTTTGTTCAGTGTTCTATATCTTTGATTCTACGTGACGTTTCGTCACAAAATAAAGCTTCCTGTGAGGTCTGAAGCCTTGTCACGGAACCTCCAACTAAAAAGATGTTTTAGCAGCATTTCAATGTGACGGTGCGTTGTTCATGTGCTGACACCAAACAGTTAAAAGTGAACATAAAAAAATCATGGATAGCCTTTCAAAGATTTGAAAATGTATTTAAAGACAAAAAAGCGTTAATGTATAGAAATGGACATGTCCCTCAGTTTATATAGTTTAATTGAACCAGTGGGACAGTTTGAGATTTACACATATATTGCTGTTTCATTAGTAAGGTGCATCAATAAAGTCACTTTTTTGCCTTTGAATCTACTTGTTTTCTGATAACATGATTTCTCTGTGCTCTTGTCACATTTGTTTTGACATGATCTTTAACGAAGTTTCAAGCTTTTTGATGTCACATGCTTGAATTTTAAGAGAGAAAACATATGCACAGGAATATACTTCTCTCTTCATGTGCCGTTTATTGTTACCCTGCACTGAACGTATGCACACACTCAGAAACTCACAGCTGAATAAGAGTAGGCAATAATGGGGATAATAGTTATAGTTCTAATGTTAATAAAGCGGTAATACATCTTAATTGTATTATTATTAAGTAGTAGTAGTGCTGAAAATCACAATTACAAATGTATTTTTTCCTATTAGCGCAAAACATGCCTTGAGGTGTTCTTAAGATAATGTTAAATAGAATTTTCAATACATTCAAATATTTTGTATTCTTAGCCCTATTACTACAATGTGATTGATAAGGAAATTGTGTGTGGACAGAAAAAGAGCAGTAATAACTTGACTTTGAAGGGTTAAACGCTGTCACAGTTTTATTCCTGTCCCAGTCCGTTCTGCCCCACTTTCTTGAATTCAGAAGGTTTTCATGGCCTCCCTCCGAGGAAGGCCAGTATTTGAACACAGCTCAGTCCAGTCTGTGTTTGTCAGAGAAAAGGCTGCTAACAATGGCCTCGTCCTGTCATCCTGTTGTCCTCTAGCTTTTTATAGGACTGTCTTATTTGCAACAAACACACACACACAAGCACACACACATTTTCTCTCTCGTCTCTGTATTTTTTCTCACCCCTTTTCACTCCTTTCAGTGCTTTATCTATATGTATGTAATGAACTGGGATTTTTGCAGTTCCCCCCATTTGAGCGTCTGTGTGTGTGTGTATTAATGTGTGTCTGTCTGTATTTGTTCACAAACTTGACCTATTTGTGTCATGAAAGGCATAGACTGCAGCTCATGTTTACTGCTCCAGCATCCGCTTCATGTATTGTTCAGCATTCCGGCTCTAGCTTCCAGTTCCTTGCTCAGTTTACTGGTCTGTGGGTCTATAAGCATAGTTTTATTATGGATTATGCCTCTTTCATACAAAATGAGACTGAATGACCTTCCAATGTTGTAAACGTACTCAGTTAACCTTCAGCTAAAGCTGTATTATTTTATTAATCTTAGGACTTTTATTAATCTTAGTGAGAAACTGAAGGGTGGATAATTTTTCAGTTTAAGGGTTAAAAAAGTGATACATTCATTCAATGATGTTCATTAAAGATTTACAATACAAGAGTGTAAAATGAAGATGTAGCAATCCTGAACCTGCAGAATGTTCATTGGTGCTCTCCCTCTGATGTATATTGTGTGCTATAGGCTGGCTTTAAAAATGCAGCTGGTCGCATGTTAGTTGCATGCAACGTAACTTCTACGTGCCTTGACTCTCACATGAAACATTAATGATCTGTCATGGTATTTACATTTCCATATTAGTATCTGTTTATATTTGAATTATGACTCTGTACAATACAGTCGACTCCTGAAATTCGCGGGGATTACGTTCCAAGAGCACCCACAAATTGTGAAAAACCGTGAATTTGTGATGTGGTAAAACATGCCTGTAAATGCCAATCTTTATAGTCTAAACCCTAAATATGCCCCCAAATATGCTCCCAAAACACTTTCGTTTCATTTTAAACTCAGCTTAATACAGTACCCCTAAAAAAATGTAAAGGTAAACTTGAGAGATAAATGTAAATGTAAATGGAAAGGTAAAACTTGAAATACACAGGATGTCATGATGTAGGATGTCATGATGAAGAAATGCTGGACTGCATCTTCCAGAGATGTGTCACTGGGCAGCAGCCAATCAGCAGCAAGGAGAAATAAATTACGCTCTCTGATTAACCACTTTTAAACCTCCCGTCTCTGAGTACAGGGATATTTCACAATCCCGAGACACTTTCATATACAGTTGCTTTGTATTCTCTCAACAGTACTAAAAAATGTATAGTTATATTTTATATGAAACTTAGCTGAATTTATTTTAATGTTTATGCATGAAAAAATATTTATTGCCACGAAAAAGCCCCAAAAAATGGGAAGGAATTTGCGCTTTCCGCAAATTTGCTGGGGTTTCTGTGAACAATTCTTAGTTAAGTTCTAAGAAAAGAAAAAATCTGTGAACGATTGAGGGTACACTGTATTTGCTTTTTAAATTTGTTCTATCCTAAGCCATTTAAGTGGTCGGTACAGTGTACTTGCAAGCACACTAGGGAGCGCATCTCAGTCTCCTGTGATAATTCAGTCCTTTGGATATCAAAAGAATCTCTGCTCTGTGTAAAATTATGAGGCATTAAAATAAGTAAAAATGAACAGTCTATCTAAGGAGCACAAGGAAAACCCCTGTTTGTTGTCATGGCTCAGATGACTTAAAAAATGAAAAAGTACCAACCCTGCATAAAATTGCTCAGTAATAACTCAATTTTGGTCATTCAGAATAACCCTACTTTATTTTCCTGTCCACTGATCTGCTGAAATTAATCTATTGAATTATCACAGGACATGAAATACTATTGCACCTGGCACTGCCAAAATAAAAAACGTAGGGATCCTGTGTGACCTTAGTCCTATCAAGAAATCACAAGTTCAGCTCCTGGTGATTCCACTGCCTTCTGTGCATGGGATTCCAACACAGTTGGGCTGATTGAAATATACCACAGTTCATATACAAAGGTAATTTACATAAATGTGAACAGAACATAAGAAAAAAATTGTATACAGAAGTGCTCGTGTTTTCAAGCACCCAAAGGAAAGAAGATAACCATGAAAGGCATTGCTAGCATTTAACCTTCAGGAGAACTGATTAAACCAGGTGAAACAGTTACACATTATTTCAGCATCCTGAGTGAGGAGGATAATAGAGTTACCACTTTTCACTTGATGAATGGCAGCCATGAGTAAATTATATTTTAAAACAACATCATCTAAGGTATGAAACCATCCTTGGGATACAGCATTTATTTAATCTCCAGGAGAGTCAGTCTAAGGCTAGGATGAACCTTTTCAGTGCCCTGAGTGAGAAGGATCATCACTAAGTTGTACTTCAAAGACAAAACCTTTTAAGGTATTAATCAGTCCTTAGGATGCAAGACACTTTCCTTCAAAGATGGGGAAAAAACTTGACGCTTTAAAGACAGGAAGTAGGAAATTAAAGACAAAGTGAAAATTAAAAGGGAAATGGTGAAAAAGGAAAGTGCAGAATAATTAAGAAATTTGGACCTAAGCATTTAGTAATTTAGAGAGTAGCAGCACTTTAAAATATGATCTGTAACTGATTAGAAGCCAGTGTAAAAATTTAGACCTGAAGTCCTGGTTAAAACACTTGAATGGTCTTTCTGAGAAGCCCTTTTAACAGACTCCTACAGCATGTGATAATGCTAGCGATAAAAGTATAGATGAGTTTAATTTTAAGTAGTGGGCAGTGTCACTGTCCCGATCCACAGCTGCCAGAGGGCACAACTGATCGGGACTAAAAAGACGCTAAGACATCTAATAATAGAGGAAAACAAACTCTGAACTGTAGTACTGTTCCATAGCCACCAGGAGGCGCCTGGAACAGCTTTCCC
>JBBJLS010063674.1:0-12811 GCA_037577275.1 Bryconaethiops microstoma
GAACTACACTACTATAGGGTACAGTAAAAGAACTACACTACTATAGGGAACAGTAAAAGAACTACACTACTATAGGGAACAGTAAAAGAACTACACTACTATAGGGTACAGTAAAAGAACTACAACTACAATCAGTGACACTTTTATCTTGACATGTTCATTTTTTCAACTCTTTACTTATCCCTCAGAATTAGGCAGATTGCTTTTATTAATGATAAATGTAAATTATATTATTTCTAATTGGCTGTTATGTATTGTGACTCATTCAAAAAGAAGTTTGGAAAAGAAACTTACAAATTCATTGTTTATGGGCAACATGTTTCGAAACTTAATCAGTGTTTATGGACTACATCGTTACGTTTTACTGAAATAAAAGACGATTTCTATCACACTACTGTATTCAGACTATACGAAAAAGTCTTTGGCATCTGTGAAAATGCTATGTTTTATATGCATTAATGTATGTAATATGGTGGTCACGGGCTGGCACATGAAGTGAATTAGCTTTTAGAAGCAACTGCAGCGTGAAACTGAAATGTGTGTTTGGTCTTTTGTTCTCTATGCAACATGAATTGAGCCCTAATAAACAGCCCAGGCCAGCTGATACCAGCAATCCCAGCATGTGTTGTGTTTTAGGAGCGAGTCTTCTGGTCACCAAGCGTTACTATGCAGGGTGAGCAGCTAGACTGACCCCAGACCAGTACCAACCAGCACAAGCCGGCTTGAAATCCGTGCTGGTCTAAGCTGGACATTTTAGCAGGGATTTGCAATGCTCTGTTTACAATACGCAGCTGTGAATGTAAATGTTACAACGCTAATTAGCCATAGCTAACTGCTAACCTAAGTACAATTCAGATGCGTGCTGTTCGTTGTTATAGTGAGTGTTTTTATATATACTAGATTTACTTTTGTACACATAAAGTTCTGCGTATTCTCACATATTCTTTATCCGTGCACAAAAATAATATTTATATTAAATTGAGTTCTTGTGGAAGTTCAGTATTACTATCAGAAACCTGGTTCGACTCATCAGCAGCTCCTGACTTAATTTAATGAAGGACTGATGGAGTTTCACAATCCAAACAAGGGCTGGAGGAACCGAGGAGGAATCTGGAACCGAACCTGTGTTCTCCTCACCAGCATCACACAGTATCAACTACTGTTACACACATTTTCCTGAAACCTTTCACTGCTTTACTGTTTGTATGTATTTATTCTAATGTTAATGATTTGTAGCAGAAAAACACTTCATCACATGCTGAGAAAAAAGGCTTGAAATAATGTGCATAGGTGCCTTTTGCACAAGGCCTCTGTTTAAACTGCCCAAGGCGTCTCAAGGTCCTGCATGAAGCAGGAATAAAAAGGCCACTGTGAGCAAAAGCAGATGATGTTTTTTTTTTCATTAAGAAGACGGTTTGTGGGATGTTGGTCTGCAAATCTGCCCTGAGCAGAAAGAAATGTACCATTCTCCTGTATAGTCAATGTGCTTGTCACAATAAACACATACCTTTTCTATAAATATCTCTAAATGTGACAGAAGCAAAGTATTTTCGGCACCAGCAGCAACAACATCAGGTGATATTAACGTTAGGTGATATCAAACGGATTTTAAATTAATTTTAGACTTAAGCAGCTCTACAGAAAATATGGCATACCTTGAATAACACACACACACACACACACACACACACACACACACACACACACACACACAGGGAGGATATATGGAAAAAGTGATTCTGAAACTGAAGAAAGCAGTTCACTGAATACACTCCATTCACAACAAGCACTCAGAAACTTCACTAAACACCCATACAGTTCTGCACAAAAGGCTTTGGCCCCTGAGAAAATTCTATTTAAAACCTTGTTGGACAGTAAGTGCTTCTTCCTCAAAAATATTAATATTAGGATAAATACAAATAACATTAATACATTTAACAGCGATTTTATATATCATCATGTTCCTTTAACCATTTCCAGAGCTCTTTTTTCATGGAAGCCCAGTATTACTTGTAGCACCCATCAAATCTCTGGTTTGGTTCAATCAATACTTCAATAGATAAAATCAGGTGTTGCTACTAGTCTAATTCCACAAATCCACTGTGAGTAACGACTAAAGACATGGAGGAGGAGATTAGTGCAGTACCCGTGTTCCTCCAACCACCTCACAGATACTTTTTTAATACAAACATATAGAGGGTTTTTTCCTCTGCATTTATTTTAATTCTACACAAATTAGCATTAGAATAAATACAAACAAACTGAGCAGGATGGTCTTGTAAGCAGAACGTGACGCAGCGGGGTCTCCTCGAACTGCCAAATCTGTTACATGAGATAAGAGACAGCCGTGTTTGCGCCTGTCATGCTGAGTGATAGCGGAGGACAGTTCATGCTACCCATCATGCTTTCTTGAACTCCGGGCCACTAATTGCTGTGGCATCGCTGGTGACTGGACTCACAGTCTCCTTAAAAACTGGGCCAACAGTTAGACAGCTGCACCACTGAGGACTCTTGAATCAGATTTGAAACCACCTACGAATGTGATTTATAGAAGAGGTTGGATTTCATGTGGCTGCGTGCGCTTCAGACTGCTGAGAATCCGTCCTGCTCGATTCACACATGCTGTAAAACGGGACTGAGCTGCCTATCTGAACGAGGTCTGTTTCTCTAAGCCCACTGTATCCCCCTAATCCCCCCCACAAACGCTCCCCAGCATTAACCCTATCGTTTGAGTTCAATAAGAGCTCGTGTCCAAAGCCTGGAGGGATTTCTGCCACTACAGAGAAGTACGTCACTACAGACTAGTGCCCGTAACCGCTTAATGAAATGAGGAGGCTTACGAGATGCATCACCAGAGAAAACGTTTCTGTGTAAAAGGGGCAATTATTCATCATTAAGGTCAAGAAAAAAAAACCCGCAGTGAAGTAGCAGGAGATACGCAGTGAAAATACGCGCTTTTGGAAAAGAGGTTTGGATCACATCCGTGTCTTTCACTCTCAAACACACACACACAGGCGGAAACATCTTTAACATCCTGCGATTAACTGGATGCTTTCAGGGATGTGGTGTGTGTTTCCTCCACACAACGTCCTTGAAGATGTCAGACAAGCTTTCAGCTATGCAACACTTTAATACACACATTCACACTCAATACTGTTTATATACACATGGAGCTCTCCCCATCTGTGTAAGACTTCAGTACACACACACACACACACACACACACACACACACACATTCATCTTTTACTTTCCTTGTCTGGAGAAGACCTCACTGATCATTAGAATTTGTGTCAACACCTATACAGACTTATAAATCAGTTATTAATCTTAAGGCTCATTTTTCAATGACTACGATGAATTCTTTACTAACTTCTATGTAATTCTGAAAGCAAGAAACTAAACTATGGGCACAGAGTGTGGCAAACCTGTCTTACCTAACATCTGGCTGTTGACACATTCGGATAGTTTGGCTTCATTTTCTTTAACTTTTTTTCTTTAACTTTAGCTTTTATATGTACTCAGAACAGTCAATGCGTCTGCATGTCCATGCAGGGCTTTAAACTGTATCAGCATGTGGAAGTGGAGCTGTATGCTGTTTTTCATCACTACATAAGAGACTATTAAAATTAGGTCTTCAGTTCAGGACATAAACATCAAAACATGAGGAAAAAAAACACACCTCCACTATAACACTAATTTATGGGATTTCAGAGTAAACATTTCTTCATGACTTTACCAACTATAATTCAAGGCTGGAGTCAAGTATGCAGTTAGTGCGTCTTATAAAAAGTTAAAAGAATGAATAATATGTTATACATGTTTCCTAACCAGAAGTACTGAAGACATACTCGAGAGCTCCCCTTTCACATCAAAATAAGGCTGGTAGTTAATCAAAGGCCTGCTCTTCAGATCCTCACCAGTGGGAGAGCTTGCTTGGCTCGCTTATCTAAGTAGATACCACAGAGAACAAATCTGGACTGAATTTTCTGTTTCAAGATTTTAACTCTTTGGTTTCCAATCAAAGTTTACCAATGAAGAGAATTGCTACAGAGAATAAACGGAGCGAGCATCATTACACTATTAAATAAAACTCAACTGAAAATGACCTACACGGCCCAACTGATCCAGCCTTTATTGTTGGATGCACTGTGATAATCTGGAGCACGCACACACATTTAAAGCAGAATTCACATGGCTGATCACGTGTTGATTTATTTAATCATAGTAAAATTATGAAATTATGAAAAATCACAATATAAGGTGCATGGCATGTGCAGTGTATTTGTTTACTTGATCTTCATGACAATTAAAAATAGAAATCTCTTCAGTTTTCAGCTTTATTAAATCATGTTCTTTATATATCAAAGTCACTAAAGTCATTAAGTATGATTACAGTGGATTACACAGGTCAAAAGGTCAAAATCATCAGAGATAAGATTATGTGGGTTTTGTAGTGTTTTTCACGTGATGAAGCTGGTTATATATTCCGTGATAGTGGTATAATTATCATATAATAATCATATACTAAGTGTTTCTGAAGAAACAGTGGCGTCTGACTGACACTGATCATTATATCTGTACCACAGTGTGAGTCTGTCTGACTTCACACTGAAAATATCTGAAATCAGCATGAAAAACTGGTTTAGAAAAGTGTGTCGTGGTTTCTGATGATTAAAAAAATAATTTTTTTTTTTATTGACCTGTGTTATCACTTAAAATCGTTTGAGTATGTAGGTACTCATGTACTTTACTGAAATGGTTAGGGCGTTGCCCATGTGATCAGAAGGTCGTGGGTTTGAATCCCAGGACTGCTAGTGGCACCACTGAGGTGCCCTTGAGTAAGGTACCGTCCCCACTCTGATCCCCGGGCGCCGTGTTCCTGACTGCCCACTGCTGCACTTGGTGAATGGGTTAAATGTGTTAAATGAGTGCTGTCATGTGTTCACGTGTGACAAATGGTCACTTTACACTTTCTCTTATTGGTTTTCTGGATCTTGGGAATGTGAGTTTCAGGAATACGTGAAACATTTCTTGTCTAAATAGAATTTTAATACAACTGAGAGGCCCCACGATGGCACAGTGGGTAGCACACCTCTGGGGTTGGGGGTTTGAATCCGGGTCCTGGTCTTGTGTGTGTGTGTGTGTGTGTGTGTGTGTGTGTGGAGTGTGTATGTTCTCCTGGTGGTGGTGTGTGTTTCCTCCCGGTTCTCCAGGTTTCTCCCACAGTCCAAAGACATGCATTCAGGTGAACTGGGGATTCTAAATTGATTGTAGGTGTGTGTGAGTAAGTGAATGGGGGGGGTGTGTGTGTGTGAGTGAATAGGACGTGTGTGTGTGTGTGAGTAAATGGGGGGTGTGTGTGTACCCTGCGGCGGGCTGGCGCCCCGCCCAGTGTGAGCCCCTGCCTCGCAGCTGTAGACCCCAGGATAGCCCCCGGATACCCACGACCCTAGAAAGGATCAAGCGGTTACAGAAGATGAATGAATACAACTGAGAAGTTCACTTTGGTTCGTTTGGCTGGAAAAGTTTGTACATGTGTACAAAAAGAGTCATTTTTCAGGCTCAGTGCAGCCATAAAAACAAGCATAATTGAAGAGCAAATTTCCAAAACTCACTCAGTCCAAAAGCTTTTTCTCAGAATACGCATTTTACTTGTTTTACCTATTGGAAAGCAATTCTTACAGGAAATCATTTTTTTCAATTCCTGTTTCTAAAGAGCAACTCCTGCACAATTTAGTTAGTATATTTGTTTTAAAAATATAATGAAAACAGTTTTAAAGTAAATCGATATTCAATGTCACAAAATGATGCACAAGTTTAATATTTGTATCCTCCTATATGACACAGAATAGAGTCTTGGAGTTTTGGAGATTCTCCTGATCTTGTACTGTGTATTATGAGGACTGAGGGAGTTTTGGAGATTCTCCTAATCTTGTACTGTGTATTATGAGGACTGAGGGAGTTTTGGTCGGTTATACTGTTGCACATAAAGAGGAAATGTAAAAATATGCCAATAGTAGTGATACCTTAAAAAATTACAACAAATTGAGCGAGTGAGTTTTGGAGATTTGCTCTTCAATTGTTATCGTTAATACACTAGCTGACATTTTTAAGTTTAAAATTGTTGGTGGATTCTGTCCCACCATTGTCCATCTGTCTCTTACGCCCTTGGTCTGATCAAACAGTAATCGGTCTTCACCCATGTGACTGGTCTTCTATAATGAAATATTACTCTGACCACAGACCATCGGTCTCCTGTGTCTCCATCAGAAACACGGGCTCCTACTTTCAGCTCAAGGAGTTTTCCTGAGCAACAACGAAAATATTGCAGTCGCTCTGCCTCACTCAGACTGATGGATACACTCAGAACACGCAGACTTGGGGAGAATCCAGTGGCCCGAAACATCTCCAGTTGTAAGTACCTAATCCTGGCTTTTGGAGATGTTATGTTCTGGGTTCTGCTCGGTATATTTGCCACGTTTGCGTGTGAAGGCCTCTTTGGTTTGATGGAGGAAGTTCACAGCTTTGCTTTTGTTTTCCTTTCCTCACTGACCTTGCAGGCGAGTGGAGCAGCTCCCAAAAGAGCTTTAAATTCTTCAGCAGTTGCACAATCATAGGTTTCCACCTGACACAGACAACGACTGACATTGTGCAGTTGTTGTTCAAGTCAGACCTGCACATTACAAAGTGTACAAAGGATATCAGGCTGGAAACCGCTGGTCTTTTTTAAAACTCCATGGGTTGGTGATACACTATGGGCCTGCTGTACTAAACCTTTTGCTGCAGTTTCTTTTAAAACCCGGCATAAATTTGCATTTGGGTCTCAAAAGACGTGCTGTTGAGAGACTTACTTTAACAGCGGCAGCAGACGCAGCGTCTAGATGGAGACACGAGCCTCGAGCATGTGCTGAACAACGTTTACCGTCAGAATAACACTGCCTGTACTCTCGGGACCGGATGTACGTGTGAGAAAACTCAGCGCAAAATATTTTGTGATGTGGCTGCAAGATGTGTGCACAATCCGGGTTATGTTTGAACTCATTCTGTTTTGTTAGCCGGGGCAAAACAACACCACTGTAGAACATTTAGGTGCGAAAGATCTCAACTAATCAGCACCACCATCTCGTCCTGACTGCACTTCTGTTTTCTGTTTTGTCTCGAGCTTGTTTGTGGTTTTGTACATGAGTTAGTTTGGTTAGTGCTGTAGAGTGCATGCCTGATATACGGTGGTCTTAGTGAATTAAATACATCAAGGCACGTATTGCACTGAGGCTGTGCTTGTATGTACTTCTGGTCCTATTTAAAGGATTGTAGACACTTTCTTTAGTTCTGAAATTTAAAGTGTCACTCGTAAGTCCCCCTGTGTTCTCTTCTGGGGAGGCCGAAATACAGTGTTCCCGTGGTACAGAGTACGCAGATTTTTCTTAGAACCGAACTTTTACGAGGGACTATATCATTTTTCGTGTATTTTAGTGCTAAAAGAAATACTATCGATATAAAAAATATAATTTACTAATTTTGTAACATAAGTAATTGAGCTAAATTTCCATATAAAATATAACTGTATAAATTTTGTAGTGCTGTCGAGAGAACACAAAGTAAAAGTATACGAAAGCGCGTCTTGGGATGGTGAAACACCGCTGTACTCGGAGGCGGGAGGTTTGAAAGTAGCCAATCCGAGAACGTTATTTATTTCTCCTTGCTGTTGATTGGCTGCTGCCCTGTGACGCAACTCAGAATTCAGCATCAGAACAGTTTCCCTCGAGTTTACCTTTACGTTTTTTTAAGGGTGAAGTATTAAGCCGAGTTTAAAATGAAATTAAAGTGTTTTATGAGCATATTTGGTGGTATATTTTGGGTTTAGACTATAAAAATAAGATTTGATTGCATTTAGCCACAAGAGCATTGAGAGCATTGTCCTGGTATTAATAATTGGTGATTGGTTCTGGATCACAAACGGTACTCCAACAGCTGTGGGGGGGCTTGATGCATCTCTTGCTGGTGGCACTGGGCATGGCGACTTGGGCATAGATGTGCAACTCCTCCAGAGTCTCCCGTCCTACTGGCAGTGCTTTTCTTTGGAGATTACAGAAGCTATAAGTGCACCAGTGTCAGCAGTGGGTGCTCATAAATTCACTCGTGTCTGGATACTCTTGGGTTTAAAATGTAGATATTTGCCGAAAGCTTGATAGACATAAAGTTCAAGGACCCTCATTAGTTTCTACAGAAGTGTAAGTATCTTTTTTTCTTAATAATGTCTGTGTGTCTGTCTTGTTTCTTAGATAAGAGCGTAACAACGGACAGCATAACAGTAATGTGTATCGAGAGTTTATTTTCATTGCCGAGTGAAGGTCCCACTAGACATGATGAAACTTTTAGACCTCATGCTTCTTCAGTTAAGTTCTCTGCAGAACCTCTCGCTTGAGGATGAATTGCTGACGGTGCTTCTCAGTCATTCTTATTACAAAGAAATCAAAAATGTACGTGGTCTTTTCATTGTGACACTTCATGATTCTTAAGAAGGAATTGATGCTAAATGGATAATGATGCTTCAGCTTTGACTCTGCATTGCGTCTCTGTCCTCTCCGGTTCCAGAGTTGTGGTCCATAAATGAAGAGTTAGAAAATAATCTGTTAAAGTGTTATAGAGTGTCAGTTGTGTGCAAGGCTTGACTTGACTTGCTCCCCGAGACACGAGACCCAGAGGCTTGTCTCAGACTCACCTGCGGAGACGCTAGACTTGCTATGGATTTATGTTCCACCCATGGAATGACTTTTTTCAGTGCACAAATAATTGTGTAACTTAATGTATAATTAAGCATTAATTACTTGTATTGCATTTGAACTGCGTTGTGAATAAAAACTCTTGACCTAAAGGTGAAAGTGTTTCTCAGCGCACTTCGGACCGAACAGTCTGACCTTCGTTTGTCCTCGGCATCTGTGATCTGTCACTTGGTTCCAAAATTGCCTTTTTTTTTGTCCGAGGGGCTTTTTCTGCCGGTGTCATTATTCATCCTTGACCTGACTCCTTCCCCACTCAGAGCTTTCGGCTTGGTCACTCTTCTCATTTTGTTTCGTTATTCGTTTTTTATCACGAGCACCAAAAAACACACCATTAATTTCTTTTTTGCTTTCTTTATTTTTCATTTGCCGCATTCCCTCTCGTTCTTTTCCCCTCCCCCTCCCCTGCTGTCAGTGTGAAAATTGGTAAAAAAAAAAAAATCAATGGATTCAAGGCGAGGCGGGTAAACGGAGTGCATCGCGGTAGAACCAAATTTTGGCAGATGACACGAATTTAGCCTTGACGCTCATGCTTCATTTCTTCCATCTTCCCCTCCAGCTCCGGGCGCCCCGCTCCGTTCGGCCCGTGACTGAATGACAATGGGATCGGACAGGAGAGAAAATGAGAGAGAGAGACAGAAGGCGAGTTAGAGACTGAGACACTGAAGCTGCTTTTTCTTATGCCATGCCCGACTGAAACCAGGGACGAGAGAATGTTGTTTTCATTCCACGTGCTTCTGTCTGATCCAGAGCACTCAGGTGACCCTTTCACACCGAACCCCTGGGGCTGGAATTTGCATCGAGATAAGAGTGATCAAAGGCCGCTCTCTCGCTCCTGACAGAGCGGATATCGGCACAAAGAGAAAGACGGAGACGCACCTGCCTGTGGAGGAGGAGAGGCGTCTCCGTGCGGCCAGTTAAGCGCGAAAGCGCGAAAGCGCCTGAATGGCCCGGCCCGGTTCGCCGCGAGAGCGGACGCGTCCTCGGCTTTGAAAGGATTAAGAGCTGTATTGGAGGAGATAGAGTTATTTTGTTCGACCTGCCAGGCTCAGTCAAAGACGGCGGCCTCGCTCGAGCGTTCGAGAAAGCGTTCCGCCTCCGAGGTCTCGGGCTCCGGCACTCGGGGGCATCAGGCGGCCGCCGCTCTCACCGGGAATGCCCAGGCTGAAATCCAGTTCAAACAGAATAAGAGCTGACCTAATATTCAGCCTCCGGGTCACTGAGTGCAGAGAATACAGGACATGAGAGACAAAGGCCTCGTGCTGTGAAGGAAGATTAGAAGTAACAATAAGAAAAAGAAGAAGTTTCGATAAGGGCGATATGTCGTCTGCGAGAGGGGCTGCAGTCCTGCAAGACTGCTGAAAGTAATATAAGCAAAACGCTGAAGTCACTGGAGAATACGGAAGACTGTGTTCTCGTTTGTGTTTGTGTGGTGTTTTAGTTCAGCCGTGCTGCGTTTGACGGATGTCGTCAAAACCTTTTCAGGAAAAATACATCTCCTCGACTTCTCTTGACCTTCTCAAACCACATACAGCTCTTCATCACGGCGGCACAGACCTGCGGATTTGTGTTAGGACTGCGTGTGATTTACTGTGAGCTTTAGAAATAAACAAAACTTACCTGAATTCAGACAACAGGGTCTGTTTTCACAAATCATCACAGGCCTAGGAGTGCTGATTTTTAAACATGGAGCAATCTGATCCGAGATCTGTCCTGTTCATGGCTGCTTTGTGAATACTAGTCCTGTTTTTGTCGAAAATGTCTACATGACGAGATTGTCTTCGAGTCTACACCACTCGCACATCAACGGTCCAACATCTAAGTCAGTGTTACTGTTGGAGGGAGGAGTTTCTATTAATACTGTTGGTTTCAGGGCTGAGCGAAGGGTGGCAGCAGTCAATCAGCCAGAAAATGTCTCTTTAATTTAATGAAGGTCATTTTCGTTTAGGAGTCCTAATTATTATTTATTTACAGTCGGGAGCTTAAGAGCATTTTGTGCTTTGATGCTGCAATATAAGCATTTTTTTGTCTCTAGTCTTGTTTCTGTTTTGCACTTCGTCTTGTTGTGACTTGTTTAATGTACAGCATTAAATTAATGTACAGTGTTCCTGCGCAAAGTCGCAGTTCGGAGTTCGCGGCCTCAGTCGATCGCGGATTTCTTCTTAGAACCAAAATATTGATTGTTGCAAATATCCTCTTCAATTTTTTTTTCGTGGCAGTATATAATTTTTCATGCATTTTAGTGCTTAAATTATTCAGAAAAATATAATTTACTAATTTTGTAACAAATATTAACGTAAATTCAGCTAAATTTCCATATAAAATGTAACTGGTAGATGTTTTAGTTCTGTCGAAAGTACTTTAGTACACGTCTTGGGATGGAGAAATACTGCTGTATTCTCGGTTTGAAAGTAGCCAATCCGAGAACGTTATTTATTTCTCCTGGCTGCTGATTGGCTGCTGCCCTGTGACGCAACTCTGGCAGCTGCAGTCCAGAATTCCTGCATACCTCGAGTTTACCTTTACGTTTTCTTTAAGGGTGATGTATTAAACCTCTGGCCTTCTTTGTTTTTCTGTATGTTCAACTTGTTCGTGGCCACTTTTGGCCCATTGAAACCCATGAAAACTACATTTTTGAGTTAAATTTGAGTTAAACTACATTTTTACACTGTTAAATCATACTATTTAGGTTAAAACGCTTTCAGTCTAAACTCAACACTTGGGAAATGTAGTTTTTAGTGGTTTCTACCAGATTATGTCATTTATCCATTTCTGGCCAAGCCAGCAATTTTTATATAATATTTTATATAATGGCCATGTTTTTTTTTTTGGTGCTTTTTACTACATAAAGTTTTTTATCTAACATAATTTCTTCTCATACATATCAAATATCTATTGCTTTGTTTTTTTTTTAATCCTTCAAATACCAATTTGTTTACACAATGCATTTGTTAATAAACAACCTAAAAATGGCCATTTTCTATATTCTCAGTGCTACTGGGGCCAAAAATATACAGATAGCATAATCTGGTAGAAACAACTAAAAGCTACGTTTCTCAAGTGTTGAGTTTAAACTGAAAGTGTTTTAATCTAAACTGTATGATTTAACAGCGTAAATAACAAGGAATTAAGAAATGAAGCTTTCATGGGATTCAATTGGCCAAAAGTGGCCACGAACAAGTCAAACGTTACAATTGGATGTATGGAGTGTATTATTAAGATATTTAATGAGTTCAAAATGAAAAGGTCTGAAAAATCTCCCAACGCTTGGGAAGTTTCATTCCATATGTATTAACGCAGCTAAAATGGTCAAAAACAGCGAGTGAAATGGAGACAGAAGGCCAGAGAGTTTAAAACCAAATGAAAGTGTTTTGGGAGCATATTTAGAGTTCAGACTATAAAAATAGGCATTTATAGGCTTTTTTTAATTTTTTCACCACATCACAAATTCACGTTTTTTCACATTTCGGGGGTTGGCTGTACACTATTTAGCTTCAGAGAACGTTATTTCAACCTTGGGCGCACGTCTGTACGCGGCTGGGCTGACGGTAATGTTGAATAAGAGCGAGGTCACAGGAAAGAGAGCAGAGAGTTTATTTCATTCACAGCAGACGAGTGAGAGGACAAGAGACAACCAGTCTGTAACATCTGTATTAAGCACTGCGGCGTCTGTCCTCGGAGGGACGAGTAATGCAGTTTGTCCAGGCTTTGATCAGGAAGCTCTCTCTCCCTTTCTCTCTCTCTCTCTGTCTCTCTCTCTTTCTCTCTCTCTCTCTCTCTTTATCTCTCTCGCTCTGTCTCTCTCTCTTTCTCTCTCTCTCTCTCTCTTTATCTCTCTCGCTCTGTCTCTCTCTTTCTCTCTTTCTCTCCCTTTCTCTCTCTCTCTCTTTCTCTCTCCATCTCTCTCTCTGTCTCTCTCTCTTTCTCTCCCTTTCTCTCTCTCTCCCTTTCTCTCTCTCTCCCTCTCTCTCTCTTTCTCTCCCTTTCTCTCTCTCTCTGTCTCTCTCTCTCTGTCTCTCTCCCTCTCCC
>JBBJLS010063705.1:0-12809 GCA_037577275.1 Bryconaethiops microstoma
GGGTGTGTGTGTGCGTGTGTGTGTGTGTCACAAAAATAGGAATAAAAGACAGGAAATAGTCATGGTAAAACAGTGCAGAGCATATACAGTAATTTGTAACTGTGATCTACGTTAATATGTTAGATTTTAGTGTATTGTCTCCAAAATGAAAATGCATTGTTTGCATTGTTTTACAAATATCTGTCACTTTGTGCCTTGGAGTGAGGCAAGGCACAATTGCAGGTTCCCACTGATTGAATTTTATTTACAAAAATACACAAACTCTACTCTACAAAAACAAAAAGGCACAATGGCCTAACAAAGTGCACTTAACAGCAGACACATAAGGAGCAGGAACCAGGAACCGTGAGGGCATTGGTGAGGGTTTTCGTGAGAGTTGACCCGCCCTGAACACAAAACTCTTGGAACTAAAGTACTAAATACACAAGAAACCAATCAGATAATTTAACTAAAACACAGGACAGCCGGCAGTGACTCAAGACACAACTATACACCCGTTTCAAAATAAGAGTCCCCTAAAAATCCCCAAAACAATAGTGGCCTCTACCGGGCACTGCCGAGACATGACAATATCTAATTACAAATTACAAGTTGTTCCTGTTGTTGTGGACCAGAGACTCTCAGCTACTCTTCCAACAAAATCTACCTCTACTGACTCTTAACTGTACCAACTCTGTTAGTCGTAGACGGCCAATCGTGTCCAACAGTGATTAAGTTCATTCAGGCCTTCTCTCATTGTTTATCTCCATAGAGACTCTCTCTCTCCGAGTGGACCAGAGGAGGGTGGGTTCTCCTTTTGAGTTTTGGTTCCTCCAAAGGTTTCTTCCTCGAGCTCAGGGAGTTTTTCCTCGCCTCAGTCACCCTCCGGATTCTGTAAAGCTGTTTTGTGACAACTATGGTTGTAAAAAGCACTACATAAAAAAACTGAACTGAATTGAAGCTACTAATTACAAATTGCATTTTTTTTTACAAATTAAGTCTTTTTATTAACTTAGACTAATTGTCACAGTAGTCGGTGCACTGATGGGATCAGTACTGACCGAGTCGTGGCTGAGTCGAGGGTGTGAGGACTGATTACAGCAGTCAGGAAACAGGAAAGACGACGTGTCATTACAATTACATAATTTATAAAAAGGCCTAATTAGTGTAAGTGTGTGTGCGTGGGTGGGTGGGTGAGGGTGGAATAGCAGTCACAGTGAGACAGACTCACTGTAATTTTGCATAAATAATTAGTAACAGTGCTGTAGATGCACATTTGTTCACAGAATTTTGTGACCCATTTATTTCCAGAGTAACCCGTTATAAACAGACCCACGTTTACAAATGTTGTAATGACAAACGTCTAAATTTCCTCTCCATCAGGCATGTAATTCCATATCATTTCAAGACATGGGACCACATAACTCATTTGTCCCATTAGTCAAACGACATGTTTTCTTTTTGGGGACTTTTTTTGGGGAGAGTTGTACTTTTTTTTTAGAAAGAGCAACTTCTTTTAGTTTTATTGTGAAAAATATAAAGTAAAATGTTTAAATACAGGGGGTCCTCGGGTTACAACGGTCTTGACACATGACATTATGACCCTCGCTCCCACTCGGAAAACACCGTTAGCCTCGTATTTACGGACTACATGAGCGAAGTTTGGTTGCACATGGTGGAAGAATAGGCAGTAGCATGGCGGGAGTTTTCCTTTTCCTTTTTCTGTGGCTTAGTTGTGTTTTTATGATTTTACAGCTGTGTTAGGATCGGTAAGAGACTGAGGTTAGAGTGTGTTTTAAACTAACACCAATATTTGAGTTACATCACTGTCGAAGGATCTGTGGCGTAACTCGAGAACCCCCTGTATAAATATGCTACTGTGCAAAAGCAAAAGTTCTGAGCTACCCTTTAATACCATCTGGGAAATTCTCAGCAGGACAATGATCCCAAACACACTGTCAATGCTGTCAAAGCTCCTCGACGCGATCTGGGCTTTGGGGGGCCGATCCAGTCATGGAGAGAAGAGCTTTGGAACGTCCTTCAAGAAGCCTGGAGAACTGTTCCCGAAGAACTTAAAGAAACGACAGGAGAGCTTGTCTGAGAGAGTTCAGGCCGTGAACGGTGGTCCTAACGGAGCTCAGACACACAGTGACTTTAAAACCGTTAGAATTTGAACATGTTGCAGTAAATCACTGAACCGACCTGCTGACTCATTTTAATACAGAATATAAAGAAATGAGAGGGGGGGGGGGTTCAAGACTTTTGCACACTGCAACCAATTTCTATAGGATCTATGTTTTTCCTCTACCTATGTAAGTACCAATGCAAGTGTCTTTTGTTTAGTGTACAGTGTGTACATTTCACACTCCAGCATGTTCAGATTTCATAGACCGGCCCAGATTTCCAGCTGCACAGGTTCTGCCATCTCTAATGCGAGAGTGCCATTAGTTCCTCACACTGTCGGTGTACTTTCAGCCACGCAGCGCCGACCCTTCGCTTCTCGTGGTCATTTCACGCCTTTTGCTGGAAAAGCTCTTCAGAGTGCAGCGACAGTGTCCTGCAGCGAAGAAGGACCCCTGCTGTACACGTGGTTTTCCCGGGACCCCCAGAGGACGTTACGCAACAAAACGCTGACGGCTAAAGCACTTAAGACATCAGTGGACATCCAGGGCACGGAGAACCCCATGGTACTGTGAGAGAGAAACAGAGAAAGAGAAAGAGAGAGAGAGAGAGAGAGAGAGAGAGAGAGAGAGGAGAATTACATAAGTGAACCAGAAGTCCGCACGGTGTTCTCTACTCTGCCAGTGACAGATCTTCTCGTTCTTTACTGTATAACCTCAACCGCTCACCTGTACTGGGGAACAACACACAAACACATACAACATTTGATACTGGCACAATTTAAAACATTTATTTGTTTGGTTGGTTTGTTTGTTTTTTGGTTGGTTGTTCATTCGTTCGGTCATTTGTTCATTAATTAATTGATTTGTTTGTTTAAATTAGTGAATGGACGTTCAAGTATTTGCTTATTTATTTATTTACTTATTTATTGTTTGTCCACAGAGATGTGTCAGGTCTAAATAACTGACTCATTTACATGCTCAGTCCAATATTTTAAGCCAAAACATAATGTTTGACGGCAAGTGACATCCATCAAAATGGGGAAACACCCTGGACAGATCACCACAGACAAACACATTCAAGTTCAAATTCGTAAGCAGTCGACATCCCTGAGCAGTTCGATCACAGTGACTGAGAGGTGATTTGTGAGCCCTGTGATGAACTGGTGATCTGTCCAGGGTGTGTTTCCACTATTCACACTATGAGTGATGGGATGGACTTCTCATTTGGATGTGAGCCCTTCCTTTAAACCTTTACAGATGTTAGAATTTAACTGATACCGATATTGATACCGATACTGCTGATCAATACCAATACTTGTCGATACTCTTATTGATCCCACTCTCCATAATCTGATGTAGAAACTAAAGACGTCACATATGAAAGCTGTAGAAGTTCTGCAGTGATTTTATTGAGGTGTTCTGGAGAAATAAGGATCTAAACTGTGTCCTGAGTTTCTGGTTCTATAATGATGGAGGAGCGTCGCTACAAATGTTCTGATCAACAGAGCGGCGCTCCGTCCCTCCACTGATCCAATCCAGCATCACCGTCTGGAAACGCAGCTGTGTGAGAAAGTATTAACACCCACAGCAGCACCGTCTGAACAGGAGACTCTCCAGAGTTCAGCAGGAACCAGGCAGCAACTGGGACCAGTTTAGTAGTAGTTTGTGTGCTGCCCTCATTGAGAAAACTGACCCCAATCAGTCCAGCTCAGGTTCATCAGTGACCCCAATCATCAGGCGTCAGGTTCATTAATGATGCCTGCAACTCACACTGAACCTATTCATGGGCATGATTACTGCCAGGCGGCTGAGATGCTTACCCGACAGTGTTTAACACACATCGGAATCACATGCTGGTTTAAATATTATCCAAAATTCATTTGGTAGAAATAAAAAAAATGTAGCTTTGTAAACAGGGAGCTTGATGAGTCTCATTAAGAATGTGTGTGTTTTTCAAGCCTGAAGATAAGAGCCAATGCCGACTGCTTCCAACATGCGTTTGTTTGTGTGTGTGTGTGTGTGTGTGTGTGTGTGTGTGTGTGTGTGTGTGTGTGTGTGTGTGTGAAAAAACAAGTCTATGTTTACCATCAAGAGCTAAATGGTGTGTACGTGTCACTTTTCAGAACAATCACTGCGTACTTTACTGTCAGTGTGAAATGTACACAAAAACAAATCAGGTACACACACACACACACACACACACACACACACACACACACACACAAGAGTATGTGTGAGCAGCAGGAAGGAGATGGGGATTATTAGCTTTGTTTCTGCAGAATCAGAATCTTTACTGAGGAAATTGTTTATTTTATGACTGAACAGACACAGAGAGACACAGAGAGAAGAATAATATAAAATAGAGTCTAAATGAAACTCTCCAGAAATAATCTGAAAATACTCTGTATTGTTCTATGTGTACTCTGTGTTCTATACACAAAATGTTCTGGTCAGTAAGAGAGGTGGATATAAATTCTATAGATAATTATCATTACTTCCAATATTTTTATTATTATGTGCAATCGTATATTATATTCAGTATATTATATACACTATTAAGTGCATTAACAGTCTCAGGATAGAGAACAAACTCTAAACCACTAGTACAGTTAATTAGTAAACTGCTTCGGCAGTAATTTATTTATTGATCTATGGTATTTGTCACATTTCCCCTTTTCTCCCAAATAAGGGCAGGCGCGTAGGCGGACATCCATTTTTGAATCACTTTTATTTTTCACAAAAACAAACTGGCACGAGGGCCAGAAACCAAAAAAGCTTTTTAAACAAAAGGATAAGAGGAAACACAACGCAACTAAGGTCACCTTAATCCAAACTAAATACAAAGCCCCTAACTCAACTAGCCAATCAACACAAATTTCTCATTCCCTGAGCGCACTGGTCAGCTGGAACACATTCTGTAAACAAATCTAAGGCTGTTGTGCTCAGCCTTCGTAATAAAATACCCAAAACAAAACAAAACAGAAGAACAGACAAAGAGTAGCGGCTGCTGACGGGACATGACAGTATTCATATCCACCTTTTTTGTATAATGGTATAGTGCATTTAGTACAGAGTATTTCAGAGTATTTTCTGGATAGTTTTATTTTGACTTTGTTCTATATAGTTCTCATCTTTGTGTCTCTGTGTGTCGTAACATAAGCAGTTTCCTCCGGGATCAAAAAAGTTTTAGATTCTGATTCTCGTAAAATCACTGCAGCTTGTGGCTGATTTGTGTGAATTTGTGTAAATAACGTCTATAGGCCGTCATGAACAAGCTACAGGCAGGTACAGGCTGGTGAATTTTGATTGGTTAATGATGGACATTATGATGAGGGAGCCAAATGGAATTATAGGAGATGTGAGCAAATGTTGTCAAGTGGAAACCAAATTTCAGCATTTTAGCTTTAGCGGTTCTTGATGCGTTCAAATGTGTCAGCTGCAGCACATATTGGTGAAATTTCACAAAATTTGGTGCACATCCAAAGAATGTGGCTGGGATGCAGGGTGTCAAAACTGATCAAGTTTGAACCTTTACATCACAAGATATTTGCTAGTGAATATCTATTTGTTTTGTCTTACATTTATTCAATACATAAACGCATCTTCTAAAACGAATTAGAGTCGTGAACCTTCTAGAGGTCAACTTGCCATACAAATTTAGTCATTTTTGGCAAAACTGTTTCACAAAACTATTCCCTAAAAAGTGCTTTGTGTCTACCCCCATCAGGGGGGCGCTAGAGTAAAGGGACCAAGACCTCTAATTCCACCTCAGCCATGTGGGGTTACAAGCACACCTTCATGAGGATTTATAAAGTCAAAGATCATGAAATCATTGACCAAAACAAAATCTTTATGTCTGTATGTGTTAAAGGGGTTTAACTAGAGGAGAGTTTAATTCTGATTTGTATTCAACACTGAGGAGGATTGAGTAGTTGCTTTAAAAAACAGGACTGTGAGTGAAACTGTGAAAAACAGAGACCCCTCACCCTGTCCAGCTGCAGAGAAAATTATCTTTGCTTATCAGCTGCTGATACTCGGATATCGGATCAGACACAGCCTGTGTAGACGTTGCCTTTAAAAGCTCCGTCCCAGTCTGTTCCAGTTTTAGCTCCCTTATTACGCGCCAAAGACAGGTCAGAGAAAATTTATTCCAGAGCCAGTCCAGACAAAATATTTCTGGAAATATGTGAAGGACCTTTTTTTATAATGAAAAAATGCCTGCTGGCCTTCACAGTGGAATAAATTGATTTACATTATCTTACAATAAAAAGTAATGGTTTTTTCTTGTCTCATTAAGATACAATTAATGATTTTGTTCTAGCAATGAAGTCACAGTTCATGTAACAGTCATCACAGAACAGCAGAGCATGTTTTTCTTCTCTGTGGTTTCTAATGTATCACCTGACATTCATATTAGCACTATAGACCCTGTTCACATCTGCTCCCTTCATGTATATCTGGATTGTAGACTGATCGGATTTTATCCACATGGGTTTACACTCGGTACTCAAATGTGTCTCCAGTCAGTCAAACGGAACGCCCATCACTATGTGGCGAATATACAAATCAGCTTGTCTACAACAGGCAACCATCTGCGCTGCTCCTGGTTTTTCTGTTCAAAAGAAAAGCCCAGTTTTGCAGCAACACAGTCAGTGTTCAAGGAATAGTCTGTTTGGAATAATGATCTCCTGCATTGTCGCCATCATGAACAACAAACAAAGAAACAAAAGTGAAGTTTAACCAAACTGGAGCTTCATTTGAGCCAAGAGGCTCATTCAGAGTGGAGAAGGAATTAAAATTAAACTCCCACCAGGAATAGAACTGAAAGAGCTGCGATGCTGCATTAAGAGCTGAAGGACGTCTCTTCCACAATCAGAACAGCAGGGGGTGCTGTGGCAGCACTGGGAGGGGTTTTGGGTGTGGTATCAGGAGTAATGATACACTACTGTCTGGATCCGTCACAGGACCTCCTGAAGTGAATTTGAGCGAGTCGGATTTAAATCTGATTTAAATGCATCTCGTTCACACTTGAATGTTTAATGCAGATCAACATATCCCAGATTTAATCCTGATCCTCAACATGTATGAACTGTATGGACGTGGTCAGGAAAAATAAATTCCTTTCTAAAAGGAAGACACATATTTATGGAATTCAAAGATCCAGATGTTCTTTTTGAGAATAAACTATAAACATATTAATAGTCATATAATGTATAATCAATATCTACTGAATCACAAACCAAGCAGCTTCGACAGCTGATGTTGTGATTCAGGTTTTGTTCTGTATACCTGCAGTCCCTCTTCCTGTCCAAACACAGAACACCTGCACGATGAGATCAAGGTACTTGTGTTTCCATAGCAACAGCTCTGTGTACCTCTACACACCTCTACTCAGCACTCGCTTCATCGGTGAAAGTCAGACAGATAGATAGACACAGACAGACAGACAGACAGACAGACAGACAGACAGACAGACAGACAGATAGATAGATAGATAGATAGATAGATAGATAGATAGATAGATAGATAGATAGATAGACATACAAAACAGATATTTTTTATTTATTGATCCCAAAGAAAATTTGAATTAGTTTTTTGGGATGCAGGTTCAGAGGTGGTCTGCAATTTATTGATTCAGTTTGTATGTGTGTTTAAATAATATATGAATTCTACTATACCTACATCTGTTCACCTCTTATATCTAGAACCCATCAGAGGGAGCAGACATAAAGTCAGTTAACTGAAAGATATCTGTCGTTTATTCATGAAGTTCAATAAATGTATTCATTTTAATCACTCAACTTATTGATCATATTAATGAATTAATTAATTAAATAACACATTTAATTTGGTCAATATATTTATTTGTTTGTTTGAAAAATAATGAAATATGCTCAGATAATAAATGATGCAATACACACCAAAAAAAAACAACAGCAACAACAACAATAATAATAATAGTAATAATAATGTAATTTAATAAATGATAATCATCATATTGATCAATGTATGAATCATTATTGACTGGGAAATTATTTAATTTATTGAATTCATCATGTCCTGTCAGCAGCCGCTAGAGGCCTCCAAAGTTTGAGTTTGTAGATAGGGACTTCAATTATGAAATCCTGAGCAGGCCGGTCTTGTTTGTTAGATTATGTGTTTCGACTGACCGGCGTGCTCGGAGGAAACGAGTCTTGTGTTTCCATTGGTTACGGATTTTGAGTTTTAGGTATTTAAGTTCATGTGTGATGAACCTTAGGGTCGGTCCACCGTCAAGCTGGCATTTGTTGTGTATTCTCTCATCTCCTTTCGTTATAGTTTGAGTTCTGTTTTCAAGCCCTCGCGCTTGTTTACTTTGTTGAAATAAAGATGGTTCACCATGGAAGTCTGCGTTTGCGCCTGCACTCATTGTGTGGAGGAAGAGAGCCATGATTTAATTAACTGGTTTAATAAATGTTTAGAAAATGGTCATCACTGACCATCTAATTGGACAGAAAATTGAAAAACCTGCATATGACTAAAATAAATATTATAGTCGTATGATGTTATATAATATTATAATATTAGTCTCTTACAGTTGCTAAAACCCAGCATTGTGATGTTATGAGAGTGAGGAACTCAAGTGTTGGTCTACACACAGACCCTTAAGGACCTAAAAAAATTCATACATTCACACATATATATATATGTGTGTGTGTGTGTGTGTGTGTGTGTGTGTGTGTGTGTCTGTGTGTGTGTGTGTGTGTGTGTGTGTATACAATTGTATTTATACCTATGCATATACACAGTACTCCAGCTTACGTATTTATTTAAGCAGGAGTACTGTGTCAGGCTTATTGTTTGTATGAGTAAATTACTGCTTAGAGCGAGAGAAGGACAGAGAGAGAGAGACAGAGAGCAAGAGAAGGACAGAGAGAGAGAGAGAGACAGACAGACAGAGAGAGACACAGAGACAGAGAGAGAGAGAGCTAGATAGAGAGGGAGGGAGAGAGTGAGAGAGAGATAGATAGAGAGGGAGGGAGAGAGAGAGAGAGAGAGAGAGGAATGTATTGTTGCTTCTAGTCAGACACTCAGAAGTGTACGATATAAACACAAGGTTTAATCATTTTCAGAGAGAAGTGACCCGGCGCCGGTCCAGCCTGGAGAAAACTCAAACACGCTGTTGTGAAATATTCCTCTCCCAAAAACAGGAAAAAAAAAAAAAAGTCCATTGTGTGTTTTAATAACCACTAAGTGTTTTGGACCCCAAGGGAAAACACACGGAGGCTCACTGCTGCCTTTGTTAATGTTAATGTGAAATATAGAGAATTAATGAGAGTTCAGCTCCATCCTGGGCCCAACTGCAGTGTGTGTGTGTGTGTGTGTGTGTGTGTGTGCGCATGACCACAGCTTGTAGGTCTATAAATCTCCAGGCCATAAACACAGTGCACTTCTATGAAACCACACATGAAGTTCTCGGTCTGCTTGGTCCATAAATCAGACCTGAGTTACTGGGTGCTTTAACTTTCTTGTTGTTGTTGTTGTTGTGGATTATTGTGTTAATTTTTGAGTAAATAGAATGAATGAATGATCCTCAGTTCTCACTGTTTCTTCTGAACACACCTTGGCACCGCCTCACACTCAAGCGCCATAAACCCAGTTGGCAGACAGACAATGTTCCACTGCTCCCAGTAGCTCAGCTGTGGAAACAAGGAGAGCAGAAATGTAGAAAAACAGCCCACACGGAGAAGAAGAAGCCTGGAGGAGAGGAGGACTGTGAGGGGGAAGGAGAAGGTGGGAGGTGTCCGCTGATGGTGGATCTGCTGGAACGTTTCTGTGGAGGTTCCCTCCCCCACGCTGCCGCTGCCAGCGCCTCCAGGTCACAAGTTTCAGAGACGCTGTGGAATTTCAAAAACTGTCTCAGTCTCAGACTTTAGATAACGACTGAACGCCAGGAAACCTTGGACAGACACCTTCTCATCTCTTCCACAGAAGCTGATCATTCTGGAAGCAACTTGAGCTTTTTGAGAAGTTCATCAGACAGTGTTTGCTTAATTAAATTTTGTAGCTCATCTATAACAGCATATGGATGCTATTGACACAATTTCACAATCAGCCACAAGGTGGCGCTACAAAATGTACTCCTCTGTTTCTCTGACATGGTTTGGTCTTAAAAATTAATTTTGTCTTTAAATCCTTACGGAACAATTGCGGGATTTAAACAGTCCTCTTTCTCATGCTTGGACCCCTCTAGTTGCCAGCACTGGAGAATAGATGACCAACTGAACTCGGGACTTGTAGACATGCACAGATTGCTTTGATAGTGTGTGTGTGTGTGTGTGTGTGTGTGTGTGGACTGCCTGGAAATGACTCATGTGGAGGTGGAGTGTATGCCGGAGTGTGAGGGTGTTTTAGAGGTTGCTGGCCAATGAAGGGGTGTGAGGCGTAACTTGTGCTGCACATGGGTCAGGCTGGGTCACCATAGAAACACACTCACGGCCATAAAGACTGACTCAGCAGTGGAGGAGTACGAGGTCACTGACTCACCATCTAGTAACATGCTCTTGAGTCTCAATCATGCAGGAGATACAAAACACATGAAGATCTTTACCCTGATTGTTGTGTATTTGGAACACACTGTAGGAGTCTGGATGGGTAGTGGATAACAGCACGGCCTCGGGGTGTAACTGTCCCGCTCGGTCGTATAGATCAAGTCATAAGGATTAAGGGCATTTTTAGTGTCGGGGGTGGGGGCACACTGGTCGGGAGGTCTGGAAAGGAGGAGGGTGGAGCGCCATGGTTCCGGCGCATGCTGTACCCACACTGTACCATGCTTGAAAATGTTTGACCCCCCGTGGGCTTGATCGGGCCCACTACCGAAGTTGGACTTGGACACCCAGCCTGAGCACGGAACTAGAACCCAACTGTTCCATTTACACACATGGAGACAATAGGATGACTCTTTTTCACTCTATTTGTGAAGTTTATGTTGAGTTATGAGTTCATGACATAAAGATGTAGATGTTCTCCTCAGCACTGAGTGATGAGGAAGGTCTTCAGTCTCTATTTGAAGACAGCGAGGGTCTCAGCAGTTCTGATGTTCAGGAGAAGTTCATTCCACCACTTCAATGGCAAAACTGAGAAAAGTCTCGATGCAGGTCTTGGACCTTTGAGAGGAGGTGGGTGGAGTCGGGCTGTGATTGATGCTTTAAGAGGGCGGAGCTGTGACCCACGGTCTGATCAGAGCTGGTTGCTCAGAAGGAGCTGGACCAGCTTTGGCTTTGCAGGAGGTTTTAAATCTAATGGAGAACCACAGAAACCCAGTGAAGGCCTGTCGTAGTGAGATATTTGGTGTGTTGATGACCTGCTGTGTTCTGCATCATCTGTGAAGGTCAGACAGTCTTGTTGGGTGGGAATTGACCATAAACAAATTAGGGAAAAAAACAAGAGCTTATTCCACATAATTCTGGATAATTCAGACCTTTTTTATTTATACTGAAAAAAATTCTTTGAACATTTAGTGCCCCATTACATCAACACCAGAGGAAGAAAACAGTTTAAAACACAAAGGAATTAATACGCTTTATTTCGAACACGAGTGTGAACATTATTTAACAGATTATCCAGATGGGAACTGCAACATTAGACCAGATGTTTTGTTTTCCCGACCCCGTCACCCCACTGAGAGTGTGTGTGTGTGTGGTAGGGATTCATGCATGGAACGGCCTCTCTGGAGAGCTGTGTGTGGAGCCTGGTAGGATGTGTGTGTGTGTGGGGGGGAGTGAAAGAGTGAAATCATTTTTATACCTTTTTTATACCACATCATTACTCAAAACACAAAAATAATAAAGAGCAATGCATGAACTTCAGAGCGCAGGCTGGACACAGTCCACCCTGAAACCTTGGCAAAGCCCTGAAGAGTCGAGAGCAGAGTGTTTTCTCTTCTTTCTGAAGGATAAAAATACAGGCAGGGGGAAGAACAGCAGGTCACACAGCAGAATAAACAATAGAAGGCAGATTTAATGAGGGCTGCCACGTCTCTCAAGGAAAACCCCAACATCAGGACCTCAGCGCCATCTAGCGAGATGTTCCAGTCACTGCAGCGTTAAAGAACCTTGACACACACACACACACGACCACAGGGTGGCGCTATTAAACAGCAGCACTTTAGACATTTCAAAGCCCTGAGACATAATGTGACATTTAAAATGACATTTAAAAGAATAATTAATAAAACATAAATCAACTGCAAAAGACTGAAAGCTTATATATATATATAGGAGCTGCCAATACAGGAGCTGCCAATACTGTTCTTTACTTATTGTGCAAATCAATGTATTAATTGTTAAAAGCGATATACAACAGAGTTAATGTAAAATCATTTTTTATTAAACGTGGTAAAACAATTTAGAGTACAGTAACGCCCCCTCGTCCTCCTGCTGAGTTGCTAATTTTGTAACATAAATATTAACATAAATTCAGCGACATTTTAATATAAAAAAAAATACTATAAATGTTTTGGTACTGTGGAGAGAAACACTTGGGATGGTGAAATACAGCTGTGCTCAGAGGCAGGAGGTTTGAAAATAGCCAATCCGAGAACATTATTTCTTCTTGCTGCTGATTGGCTGCTGCCCTTTGACGCAGCTGTAGTCCAGAATTTCCCCCGTGGAGCGTCTCGAGTGTTCTCGTGTTTTTCGTTTTGTTCTTCTTAAAGCCTGTATTTTT
>JBBJLS010063726.1:0-12809 GCA_037577275.1 Bryconaethiops microstoma
TCTGTCATCCTGCTCTGTGCTCAGAAGCGGGTATGGACGTAAGTCACACACACACGCACACACACACACACACACACACACACACACACACACACACACACACACACACCAAAGCATGATGCAAAAAGCATCCTAAATTTCCTAACTACTATCCTAACCTTGGGATAACCCAGAGGGTGTCCTAACTCCTTCAGTCACAACACTCTAACGTTGAGTGAGGTCACTAAACCTTCTAATTCATCAAACGCTGGTTTTCTTTTCTTTTTTCTTTACACCAGCAGCTGTCTGGGTAACCATAACATTGCATGTTCCTCTTTGTGGTTTGGCTGATTTATAGGTGGATATGAGGTAATAAATTGCAGTTGTGTTTATGCTTCCCGTTAAGTTATTTGAATAGATACTGTGGAAGTGATATGATCATTTACATCAATTTCTCCTTTATTTTGCTATCAGTGCTGGTCTTTTGTTCATCATGATCTAAATTTTTCCAGGAGGTCCACAAATATTAATAGGTACATTTCATTCAGCTACAGATGAGGGATTTGCTTTCTGTGTTACACTGCCACAAACATGTTATGCGTTAATTCCTGAAGATGAACACACATGCAAGTGCTGCAGAGCATTAGATAAGAGTATTGGTCACTGTGTGGTAAAGAATTCACTCCAATACTGGTAGAGCAATTTTAGCATCCAAAAAAACTAAAGAATGGACATGTAACACTAAAAACTGGGAGGTTTTTAGTGTTACACACACATTTGGAAAATTATGTCCAGGTCCTGTCATGGCTTGGACAAATATCTCCAGCTTTAATTTGTCCTTGTTCATTAAATCAGCAAATAAACCAGACCTCAACCAAAACACTGGTCAGACAAAAGCACAATTACATTGTCCCCAAATTGTCTCACTACTTGAAGACAACATAATAACAAACATTCGCAAAGCTGTGTAAAATAATTACACAAACTGTAACGATAAACAAAGTTGAACCTTTATTTCAGTTCTTTTGAACACACAGACAATTTTTATATTGTTCTTAAAATGTGTTTAAGAACAATACAATAGAAGAGGTGCCCACACAGAAGTATTTTATTACTATATCAGCTGTAATAAACAACATTCATGCCTTTAAGAAGATTTGATCACTCTTTCTCTGAGGTGGACGGTGATGACGGCAGAGATCATGATGATTAGTCTTCAGCAAACACACATACACACCAGCAGAGGGACACACCGAATCTGAAAAACACACAAAACAAAATCCATAATTAAAGGGTCATTTGGCTGACACCCTTATCCAGAACAACTTATAATCACTAGTTACCGGGACAGTACCCCTGGAGCAACTGAGGGTTATGTGGGCTTTGAACCTGCAACTTTGTGGTCATCGGGTTCACAGACAAGTGTTTTACCCGCTAGGCTACTAGCGCCCAATAATTAAATACACTGGACAAATACAACCTAACTGACAAACCAAATGATCCAATTACTGACAAACTAACGAACCATCTAGAGTCTATGTAGTCCTTTTAGCGTGAAATGTTTTCTTATAATAGTTTTGAAAGTAAAAGTCTGTGTTTTATACACATTTTGCATCCAATTATTGTAGTAAAAGAATAAAGATCAGAACACTGGTTATGGATTGGATCTCTTTAAACAGCTTTTAAAGTTCCGATGAACAGGTACGAATGTTTTAGATGATTTTGTTACAGAGTTGTTTTCATCTCCATCACAACCTCCTTCCAGCTGACTGGGTTGCTATGGTTATACATGATGGAGTAACATGCTAAACAGGGAAATGACAAAACCTCTTGGTGACATCACTCCAGGTTATCTTATAAGAGCTGGAGTTGATAGAGAGTTCCTGACCTTTACAGGTGAGGGTGCTGTTACAGGCGTCTCTGCTTTGCTGGTGAAGGACAGAAAAAGGGGCCAAAGTCTTCACTCCCTACATGATTTTCACTCCCTACATGATTTTCACTCCCTACATGTTTTCACTTTTTTTGATACAACTGTGTCAGTCAACATTTTTTGCATTTCTCCTTTACCACAAAATCATTTTACCTACTATGTCCAAGTGTAAAAATATCATTGTCTCTTGTTTTTCTGACTTTTCCATCCAGCACATTTTTGTGCATTTTAAAAATCTGTATAAAAAAAGAATGGAAAACCCCATTATGTTTAGTGTGTACACTAATAAACTTTCTTTAGAAATGGGTGGATTCTTCATACCAGTTTATATGCACCACTACAGTAATGAACAAATATCATCATAATGATTAAGCAAATATCATACAGCAAATATCATACTGCCGTTTGCTTTAATCATCATTTTTGTCTACATGAAGATGTCTGTGGTGTTACTGTAGATACTACAAAGAGGACTGAAAAAATGATTTAGTTAAGATTATCTCAGATTTTTTCCTCTTCAGTGGTGTAATTACTTTTATAGGAATTTAGGTGGAGGACCAGAGTCTGTCTGGCTGGGCAAGTGAAAGAACATGTATGTATTTTCTCTGTTCCATGGGAATTTCATGTGCATTTAATGAAAATATGATGGCTGACGAGATGCAAAATTCAAAGATTAGTCAGAATGTTTTTCTACTGCTGTTACTTTCAAGTAAGGAGGGATTCTATAAATATGCACTTGTTTTATAACTCAGTTCGACCTGTTTCAAAAATGTTTTTTTTATTATGTTCAGGAACCTTTGTCTCTTCTTTTCTACTATGTGAATGAGACAAAAACTTGGTTGGAGGCTCAGAGCTGCTGCGGAACAAAGCACATGGACTTGGCTACTGTAGCATGGAGGAGATGAATAGACCGACAGCAGTGGTGGATCCTGGGTACAGTGGTGCCGTGTGAATCAGACTAAAGAGGAACTGGCTCTGGTCTGCAGGTGAGCCTGTATGACAGGTTCTGTTTTTGATGGTAATCAATTTAAATGATGCATTATTTCTATTTTTGCTTTTTTGTTACAATTGTTCCAGATCTTCAATCTAAATTTAATGTAAGAAACAAAAAGACAATCTGAATAAGTGTAAAGGGGCATTTGTCACTCGTGAACACATCATTGCATAGCACAGCACACAGAGTGAACCATGTGAAATTGTTTTATGCGTTTAACCCACTCACACAAGTGAAGCAGTGGGTAGTTAAAAAAAATGCAGCACCCAGGGAGCAGTGTGTGTGGAATTAACTTTGCTCAAGGGTACCTCAGTGGTGCCACTGGCACTCCTGGGATTCAAAGCCATGACCGTCCGATCACAGCGGCCCATCGCTATCCACCAGGCCAACAAAATACAACACAAAATATCATTGGTCATAGCTGCCTTTTGAGTTTTCCCCAGTCACTTAAATGTTAACTTTCTGATTAAAAAAATATGCCCTCCTAAATACCTTTATTTGTTAGTATATCCTTTTTGGTTATTCTATGCTTTTGGGTTGGTTTCCATATAATGAATGAAGAGAGGAGACTCTTATTGTAATAGTGGGTGGACGTTGTGAAGGTGTTAGGTGAGGGGAAACTCAATAAGCTTCTAGCAGTAAAGTGTTGTTATGGAGAAAGGAAGGTTTCCCTGGTTTGTTTTAGCGTAACAAAATGTGGTATTATAATGTGGATACCTTTAGACATTCTTTCTGTGTTGCTTTCTATCTTAGGAAAGGTGACTCTTGCTTGGTTTGAGGCAGAGAATCTCCTGTCTGCTTTTAGGTTTGAGTTTTGGATTTGCCCCAATAAAAGATTGCACATGCAGCTTGCCTCTCAACCCCATAGCCCTGGAATATTCCTGTGCTGCATATAATAAATTGGATCATACAGTGTTGTGTATCAACAAAGCATCCGGGGCCAGGCACTCCAGGACCAGAATTAGGAATCTACTCTAAGAATCTACAACTTTCTATCAGTAAGATGATCTAAGACTTATGTTCCGATTGGCAAAGATAACAGGTGAGCAGGGACACAATTATTTACCGACCCACGAATTGACAAAGCTAGAGGGCTAGCAATGATCCTAAACATCGCTCTCAGTGTAGAGGTTATATATTTAACTGGTTTAGTGTATATAATGTGTATATGTATATATGTTGTGTTTGTGTGTGTGTGTATATATATATATATATATATATATATATATATATAAACATATAGTACAATATATTATACACACACACAGTTCCAAGTTATATTTGCTAGTATTTGCTATGATGCCAATAATTCAGATTGAATGTAAAAATATTCAGAGACTGTGTTTTCTGATCATATAGTTGATTGTGAACATAACTGTTTACATTAAATACAGGACTTCAGCTTCTCTTTCGGCTCTACCACTTTGTAAATAACCCAAAGACATGGATAGAGGCTCAGAAGTACTGCAGAGAGAGATTCACTGATCTGGCTACTGTAGACAGCTTTAAAGATGTGCAAAGTTTGATGAACACTGTAAATCTTGGCTATACTGGTTCTATATGTATTGGATTAACGTAATACAAGGTGTGTGGTGTGATTATGACTGTACAATCTTTATTTTGTGTGTTATTCTGGTTAGTCAATGCATTCATTCATACTTGTTTAATGTTTTTACATCTAGGGCATTTGACATGCACTCCAGAATGGCTTGCAGTTTTTAATGTCATAGTGGTAGACAAACGCAGCCTTGGATATTTGCCCAAAGAATCTTCATTGGGCAGGAAACACTGCACAACAATTTTGTTGAAAAGTTTTGCTTCCTGAAAAGTGTTTGGGGCTAAATGTTTTACTGTTTGTGACAGGTACCTGGCAGATGTGCACAAATATAGTTTTGGTTTTGCTGCATCACGTAGGAACTCTGAGAAACAGACAGTTAACTGTTTACCAGCAATAATGATTTAATCACATATTAATCAGACCTTTCAAATGATATCAAGAATCCTCAGATTTGACAACAGAGATACTAGAGCAAAATCTGACAAGATCATGATCATGGTCCTATAGCAACATGACACATCATTACTGAATGTTTTGGTAAAAGTAAAAAGATCCCCAGAATTCAGGCATAATCTGCTTCTTGTGACTTGTTTGCAGCAAGAAAAACGATGTAGGTGTAAAATGTGAACCATATGTTTTTTTCTTTGAAGCTGTGTGAGGGCCTGAATCTCCTAGCCCATTTATATCAGCTGTGCCTACTGGGCACGCTTTTGGGGAGCAGTACAAGTTTTTTGCCACTTGTCATATAAAATGTGTAAACGGTGGGTTAATTGAGGTATGGTGATTGGTTGGTGGGAGATTGACACACAAATGACCCCTGACACATGGTCTGCTTATTATTATTATATTTGCTACACATGCCAGCACTGCCAGTCACATTTTTGCATACGCCTTATTTTAACACTCTAAACCTGAAAGACTGTTTACTTTTGGTTGAGTAGTTCACATTTCCATTCATTCAGATCTCTGAAAAACAGAGTTCTGTTGGCACCACATTATTAATATTTGATGAAGCATCATTTGCGAAGAATGATACCACTGAGCTGATTTCTTTATTACTTAAGGTTGGGGAACATCGGATCATTCCTTCATGTAGAGCATTTCCAGTTCCTTGATATTCTTTGGTTTTTGTTTGTGGACTGCCCTGGTTAATTCACACCCCAGTTTTTTAATTAGTTTCATATGTAGAGACTGAGGGTCACTGTAAATCTTGTAGATTTTGTATTTCCACAACCATATCTCTGGCTATAATGCTGAAATGTTCCGGCAAGGTCAACTTTTAGCTTTGTAGCATAGACAGACAGTTTTTAGGCTTAAATCTCTTAGCATTTAGTAGAATTAGTTGAATTCATTAGTAGAATTCATTATGTAGTTGATTTTCACATGAGCCCTTGCACCACCACAAGCAAAACAACCCTGAAGTGTCTGACAGTGGAGTTCAGGTGCTATTCTCTGAATTAGTCCTTTTTTGGCCAAACATGACCAAAACGTTTTAAGTGTGTCTCCTGTAAATTTTAGTCCCAGTGATATTATGCAGTTTACATTTTTTTGTGGCTTGCTCTTACATTGGAAATCTTCCACAATATTTATATTCAGTGAAGTGATGCCTGACATTTGAATTTTAACAATCCTTAGGATTTAAATAAACTGAGCACATCTGAAAATGTGACTTTGCCACTCTTACTAGTAAAGTGAAGTGGTCTTTATTATTTATTTATACTGGTGTAAGAGTACAGACCATACAAAGGATTGTCTCCCTGTACAAAGTAGTAAGGATGGATGAAGCAGGTTTGCTTTCTTAACTTCAGCAAGAAGTCACTAATTGGGATACTTTCAGTTTGCGAAAACTTGTAGACTATGTTGTTACATTCCACTGCATTCTTTTGGCAGATGCTTATATCCAAAGTGACTTACAATATGAGGAGTAATTAGGTTGATTTTTTCACTCAAGCATACATGTCACTTGTTAATTGGCAGGTTCAGAGGTGAATTTGACTCTGCTAGATGCTGACACAGAACCAGAGATGTGCACTCCTACTTTAATATCAGAATCAAACCTCTCATACCCTTCCATTGTTCTAGGACTGAATGAGTCTTGTCTGATTCACTTTTGTCCTCTATCTGCTGATTGAGAAAAAAATGAAAGCGCAAGGAATGTGTAGTGATGCCAAACTGGCCTGGAGAATGGGAACTGATTCTAAAGTGTTTGTCCTGAAACCAAAAAAGTGAATGAAGTAAAATAAAAAAAGTTGTTATTAAAAGTGCCCTGTGACGGCTATGGGGAGCATCTGCCAAAAGAATGTAATGTAATGTAACAACATAGTCTACAACAAGTTTTCTCAAACAGCAATCATGAAAGTATCTCAATGCCCCACACAGGGCAGCGTGTTGGCCCACATAACTATATGCTTGGTTTATTTGTGTTTTTCCTTTGGTGTGTTCATTGGGGGACAGGTTTTCATTGGGGGTTCTTTCATTCCCTCTTGAGGTGTTTGTATGTGCATGAACCTTTATCACTAAGGTTCATGCACTGCTGTGTACTAAACCACTCGCTTGCTGTGTATTTAACAGCCTGCTTTGCTGTGGTTGAATTGAAATCTTTACTGCTGAAACTGTATGACTCGCGGTGGGAGGGAGACTTGAGAAAAAAAAAAAGTGTTGAGCCCCAATAAACCTTTGGAACGTATTTTGAGATGTGCTGTCTCTTCCATTGCCGCTTCCTCCGGAGATTGTAAAAGATGTATCGATAGCCACGGGCAGCAAATAATTAAAAAATAATTAGTCTAGCAGGAGGGGTATTGCACCTTAGACCACCACACATTTACTTTTTTAACAGGGACAATGAACAGTTGGTAGCTGTCCCAGAACTAGATAAATCTCGTCTGCAGTTCAAAGATACAATATCTACAAACAATATGTATGATATACTACAAACATTTTCACAACTTTTAATTGCATTTACGGCATTTAGCCGACACCTTCATCTAAAACAACTTCCATTGCTGTCATGTCAGCCATTTACGTTTGCCCTCGAGTTGTTTTGAGTTCTTTGGAAACTCTATGTTTTATTTTTGAGGAAATTGTGGAATTAAAGAAACGTATCTACTGCCAGTGGAGTCCTGCACGTGTGTCCTTATACACCCCCAGTGACAATTGCCTAACTACAGGGGACAGTTTCCCTAGAGCAACTTGGGGTTAAGTGTCTTAACCCAGTGGTGGTGAAGGTAGGATTCAAACCCATGATCTCTTGGTCCAGAGGCGAGTATCCTACCCACTAGGCCACCACCCACTGGCTCAAGAAATACTAATTACAATGACTTACACTTTTCAATGTTTTATAGTTTTATTGACATTTATAGTGAGTGTATGTTTTTTCTTTTTACTGTTTTACTATATTTTTGCAGTTACTTATAATTTGACTAATGCAAATCTGGAGCTTCAGGATTTCCTTCATTGTTAACAATATTGGCATTATTGACTAAACTATTCCTGTTTATTGAGCCTTTTGTCTTGTTTGAATTATAATTGAATACATTTTACAAGTAATAAACCTCTTCTTTTCAAGTTTGCACATAATTGATATAACTACAAATTTTAAAAAAATAGTGCATGGTGGAAAAACATGTAATGCCATCTGCAAGAGGGCTTCCACATTTTAGACTCCAGATCACTGATGCCCTTTACAGGCCCTTACACTGTCACTTAGGAGCCACAAAAAGGTTTATGCACAGTTTGCAATGTCAGTTCTCACGTCCGTGCCGCCACCTGTCATGCCCCCAGCGGAGTCGAACTCCAGTCCTGGAAGGGCATGGTCCAGCACATTTTGGTGATTTCCCTGCTCAGAAACACCTGGTTCACCTTTTCAATTACTTGTCAGGGGAACCATCAAACTGTGCTGGACACCGGCCCTCCAGGACCAGAGTTTGACACCCCTGTTCTATTGGTTTTCGTGTTTCTTCCCCCTTAGGTCTCCTCTGTATATAACCCAGCCGGCCCAGCAGTCTAGTGTGCTGTCTCCTTCATAATCCCCCGTGACACACCCTCGTGCTCTGAAAGAAAGCTCGGTAGTGTCATCTCCTCTAAGCTCGTGCTGGCTCTCGCCTCTTCTGCTCCAGACGGCTCTCCTAAGTGCCATGTAGACTGGAAAGCTCCAGCTAGTCACACTGTGAGCCTAGTAAGAAGCTCCAGCGCTGAGTTCTTCCACAGTAAACTGAGATCTTGCTCTCCTTCTCTCTCCTATGTGATTTTAGAAGTAATCAGCAAGGCAGAACGTCCTGTGGTTGGAATCTTCCTCCCTGTGGCTGTAGCGTGTAGCGTAGATTCTGTTTCCTTGTGTTTCTGATGACTGTAGGGGAAGTCATGATTCTTGGGCCCGACTCAGTAGAGGCGCAATGTCTTCGCACCCTTGGATGAGATTGGCACCCATATAAAACTGGACAAAGAAGAGCTTTTCTGAGCATTTGAACTGTTTCTACCTTAAGTTGCTCCTAACTTGTTGTTTCTCTGATTTATCGCTAAACCCGCTGAGTTTCTGGTACTCCTGCTTCTGCGTCCTCCTTCCCTGTGCCAGACATGGCAAATTCAATTATTTTTATGGAATGTGCTGTTGTACACCTACAGCTTGACACATACCCTGAAGCATTGTAATTTGCATTTCATGTACAGACTGTGTACCTCTGTGTTGTATTGCCTGATGAGATTCCCCCTGAACACCACTTTCCTAGTTTCTTGAAGAGCAGAGCTTTGAGGTTTCTTTGCATCATCATATTTCATGTGTTCAGCCTGGCAAAATATCAGCAAGATACGCCAAAAGTATAATCCAGTGAGCATTGCAAAGCACATTTGCATGTGTACCTAAACTCCAGCAGAAAAACTCCTACCCTTTTCAGTTCACTTTCTTTCCCTACAGTCACCTAACTTCAGTCTGTGTACGCAGGACTTGATGCTCAACTCTCCTATCAGCACAAACAACAGAAAACGGTGTAATTTTGTTATGTTTGAATGAAGTGCACACTTTTTACAGCAGCACACCACATGTCAAAGTGGTCCATTACATTAGTAGAAATTTTATGTAAAATGTGGCCATTTCATACATTTTTAATTGTTGCCTAAGTCAACAGTTAAAGTGAACATTATTGTTATCGTAACAATATACAAAACAGAGACGAAATAGTGAAGCTCAGGTTCTACAGTGTACATATATTACAACAGATAAAAGACATTGTGCAACAAATTGGCAGTTGACAATGAAGCTAAAATTCTATCCTAACATTAATGACGATCTTTATAAAAATAAAATAAGTCACTGTTACTAAATTTTGAAATTTTTATCACCCGCACCCCACACACAGTTTGATTAAATGGATGGGTGAGAATCTATTCAGATAATTAGGGATACAAACTGACAAGATAGTAAAAATATCGCTTGCAGGGCCGTTTTTTCTGTTGTGTCGAACTATTTTTATGTGAAATGTAAAGAAAAATGAGAAAAAGCTTTATTTGGATGGTCCTCTTTGGATGCTTTGTACATCAGCTTGTCTTTAATTAACAGTCAACTATTTATTTATATATCAAATATATCTCTAGATATCTCTAAATCTAGTTGCAGTATATTTAGTTAAGAATTAAATTACATTTAGGGTAAAATAAATACCTCACCTAAACAAATATCTAACTCACACTAAATAATATTATGATGAAATTGTAGCTAATTTTTCTGTAAAAGTATTTTTCTGTAACTTCTCATCCTTTTACTTCTGTATTCTGTCATTACCCAGCCCTATTATTTAATGATGTTGATGACAGTTTTACATTAACCCACAGACATTTGTAGACATGAACATTTTTTTATATCAAGTAAGGGGACACTTCTTAGGATTAATCGTTTGATTCTGTTGATTAAGACTTGAGTCTAGGACACCTGCTCAGAACTTAGTAGATGTGGCTGTTGATGGTGAATTTTAATCTTTGGTGACAGCGAGAATTTGAGATTTGGTTGTGTCTCATTCACACACAATCGACTTTCCATTACACACACTTGTTTTTGTTTAGTGTTGTTGTGTTCTTGTCTAAGTGGAAAACCTTTTCATCCTTCACTCGCCAGCTCAGTGTGGTGTCACTACCCATTCCTTGTGATCTCAGTTTTTTCCCAATCTGTTAAAAATATAAAACATAATCAGCAGTGACACCAAATACATTTTTACACTCAGACAGTCAAAGTAATTACCTTAATAACTGCATTTTTTTGTAGCATAAAGGCTAGACCTTTTAGTTGATCACTATTCAGTGGTGGGCACAGACCACTGTTGGGTTTTGAAAGGGTATTGTTCAGTATAGGATTTGTTCAGAAATACCATCATCCAAGAAATTGTGGGTTTCTCAATTCTTGATCTTAATTACAAATATGTGATGTACATTCAAGTGAATTATTTTATAAATGTGAAAAAAAAATTCTCAGCCCACCATTATATACATGTTTCATTACTTGTGTTTCCTCAATCTGCCAATCTGACACTATTGCCATATGTAAAAAATAATACTGGTGTACTTTGCGTCAAACTGTGAAATGTAAACTAAAAACTCAAGAAACAAAAGCACTGTGGTCGTAGGCTGTCATTTTAAAGACTTTTACACATTGGTAGCCTTTTGAATGCTGCCTTTCAGTAACATTTTACCCTATGACTTTCATTTCATTATTTCATTGTTTAAACTCGGAGACTAAAGGAAAATACAGTATGTAACTAAGACAAAACACCTATGGTACGGAACTCACCATGGAGTATAATCACGACAGTTTTCAAAACACACATTTGTTCCTTCAGTAAACATGAGGACACAGAACAGAAGGATACAAATGAATGACATCAGATTTTCACTGACCTGACTCAGAATGGCTGTTTTCATAGCAGAATCATTCAGATCCTGTCCACCAGAGGTTATTTTCAGTCTCACTATGTGTTGTCTTTTAGCTGGAGAAACAGAAGTTCCAAAAAAGAATAACTATCTTCAAAAGGGGTGGGTGATATTGCAAACATATAATTTCACACGGCTTCACAAAATGATACAAGGTCATAATACGTCGTAAAATGACAAGTATACCAATTTTTACTCATTTAGACAAAAAAAAACCTTCCATTGCTGTTAAAATTGTTGTCAAAAGCAACATCAGTATAAAATTGTGCTATAATGGGTTAAACTAGAAGTTCTGGGGGAAAAAAGTAGATATGTAGATATCCTAATAATATTTAAATATACATTTAAAAATAGAAATATTGCCTTTTGATGAGGTAGAAAGTAAAATATTGATTCAGTGATTGACATTGGATTGTTTAAACATCGTTTAGTACAAAATCGAGCATAAATGCAGTTTATAAGTGATATACAGCAACCCCCCGCAAATTCATGGAAACCGCTAATATCCTCCGCTTTTTTTTTTTTTTTTTGCCTTTTTCATGACATTACAAGTTACGTGACAAGTTTTTACACATTTTAGTGTTGTGGCCTTACTGCAACTCAAATGTTAACGGAAAAAACTTTATTAAAAAGAAAATGCGAAGCTCAATCCCTGTCCAGGGTCTGCCTTAACCAGTTGCTCACTACAATACAACTCCTCCTGAAGCGCCTGAAGAAGAGACGCTGCCGAACTGTAAATTCTTGTCTTTAATCAATATAATTCATTATTGGTGATTACCCATACATTTTTTCTGTTTTTTTACTGTAAATTAAATAAAATGAATGCTATATTTATCCTGCTTATACCAAAGAAAACCATAGCGCATACCAAAGAAAACACGCTTGCATGAATAAACTGGGAGACAGCAGTTCAGTGCACACTGTACAGTATGTATGCGGGTTTACCTTTACATTTACTTAAGGGTAATGTATTAAGCAGAGTTTAAAATTAAATTAAAATGTTTTGGGAGCATATTTGGGGGCATATTTAGGGTTTACACTATAAAAATGGTCATTTTTAGGCATTGTTTTACCACATTACAAATTCACGTTTTTTCACAATTCGCGGCTGCTCTTGAAACATAACCCTTCGCGAATTATGGGGGTTTACTGTATACATATATATTAATGCTGTGCAATAATTACAAGTTTTAATCGTAATTAATCGATTATATGCAGAATTAAATATTTTTTCATATAAAATTGACAAAAGTAATGGGGTGCCTGACCCCTGCAAAAACAGTGCTCCCATTACTTTGGTGAAAACACCAAACTTTCAAAATAAAATGATTTTTCAAAAACCTGTCTTAACACGCGATAAAATAATTGTCAGCATTAAGTAAATAATATGTTAGCATGATAATAATGCATTAACATGCCCAGCCCTAATATATATA
>JBBJLS010063747.1:0-12808 GCA_037577275.1 Bryconaethiops microstoma
GTTTATATATATATGTATGTATGTTTATATATATGTATATGTATATATATATGTATATGTATATGTGTATATATATGTATATGTATATGTGTATATATATGTATGTATATGTATGTATGTATATATGTATGTGTATGTGTATATATGTATGTGTATATATGTAAATATGTATGTGTATATATGTAAATATGTATGTGTATATATGTAAATATGTATGTATATATGTATGTATGTGTATATATGTAAATATGTATGTGTATATATGTGTGTATATATATGTATATGTATGTATGTTTATATATGTATATGTATGTATGTGTATATATATGTATATGTATGTGTGTATATATGTGTGTATGTATGTGTATGTATATATGTGTCTATGTATGTGTATATATGTGTCTATGTATGTGTGTATATATATTAGATATATATACATATACACATAAATACACACACATTATATGTATATATATATATTATATATATGTGTATATATATATATACATGAGCCAAAACATTATGACCATGTGTCTATAATGCTGGCAAAGACTCTACAAGACCTCTGAGGGTGCCCTGTGGTATTTGGCACCAAGATGGCAGCAGTAAATGTAGTCCTGTAAGTTACATGATGGAGTCACCGAAGATCAGATCAGCAGAACACTGCCCAGAGCATCACACTGCCTCCACCGGCCTGCCTTTTTCTCACTGTGTGTTCTGGTTCCATCATTTTTTCAAGGTGACCTTTTTCCAGCTCTAACGCTCGCCCCACACTCAGCATGGTGCAACACCCTGTATGCTGGAATTGATTCTTCCTGTAACCAACATTAAAATTTTGGAGACTTCTGCCACATTTGTTTTTCTGTTGGTTCACTCCAAGCCTTAAGTCCTTGCAAACTGATGAGCCTTGACACCCAATACCCACCAGGTGTTGTCAGCCTGTTTTTAAGGGCGTCTGTTGGTTGTAAAGGTGTTGAGTTGTGCAGCTGTGTGCAGTTTGTATAATTTTTGTGTAAAGGCATTGCTAATAGAATGGAACTCACACATGCTCAAAGTCAAACACTGATTAGAAGGATATAAATCCTTCCAGCACTGGGCAGAGGAGCAGTGAAACTGTGTTCCATGAAGTAATGGGACTCTATTCACTACCACCATCCAATGAGTTGGGAGTGTCGTTTGTGATCAAGAACCAATCATCCAACATCAGTACCTAACCACTAATTCTCTAGCGCCTGAATGCAATCAGATTCTCAGAACAATGTTCAAACGTCTAGTGTAAAGCCTTCTCAGAAGAGCAAAGGCTCTTACTTCAACAAATTACTTTTAGATAATATTATAAGATAGATAACTAAGTAATACTATTAGACACATTTGGGTCAAAAACCTTGACATGGAAGATAGGTTTACTATCCCAGCATGAATACATTCCACAGTACTTGCTGTATATGTACACACAGAGACTGGTGCCTGTCTGTACTGACGCTGCACTCACTCTGAGACCAAAATTCTGGTAAGCAGCACCGCACACACATGGACCAGCCATCTGTCTACATACTGTATAGACCCCCAACTCACTCTCCCTCTCTCTCTTTCTCACTCTCTCTCAGAAACACACATACACACACGTGCATGATTGCACACATACTTGCTTATGTTCTGATTCATGCTGAGTTTTCCATGATGTGAAGATGTTTTTGGAGAGAAACTCACACCACCCTCAACCAAGACACATGAAACACACAAGCACATTTGCAGTACTTTGTGTCGAAAATCACAATGACTATTTAATGAGCCAAATTGGCATTTTAGATATGTTAATGACAAATTAGTGGCATGATTAAATTGATCTGAATGGAGTAACCACATGAATGAGCTAACTGGCCTACATAAAATAATAAATTGAATATCGGAGCACATTTAAAGCAAAACATTTTCCAATCCTGCATGTCTACAGGTTAGAGATCTTTGGCCAGCTATTAGAATTAAACACTCTGTTGATCTAGGCCTGATAACACTGGATTTATGGATTCATAGAGTATCAATGTAATGCTTACTGCTCCAATGACAATTCCAGTCATATCAAAAGTACATAGTCCTTTAGCTTTAATTGTGGTACACTGCATTTACTCTCCTTTTTACCTTTCTTATCTTAACCGTTTAAATGACAAATTCTAAACTGTCACACAATGCATTTTCATGAACAAAAATAACAGCAGAAAATATAGTGGGAAATATATACCAATTCACAGAGACGAAGTACATTTACTTGAGTACTGTACTTAAGTACAGTTTTTGAGCATCTGTACTTCAATTGAGTAGTCTTTTCTTTTGAAACTTATAACTTTCACTTGACTACATTTGAAAGACAAAACCGTACGGAAAAGAAAAAAAATTTGTATTGTTTTAAGTGTGTGACATTCCAGCTGCATTTACAGCAGTTCAGTTGTCAACTTCGTTCAAATATATACTGTAGTACATACACTTACGTTTTGTGTAGGTGTGAAGTGTACAATTAATAAATAATCAGTTCGAGTTGTGTTTCATTCTGAAACATTCTACCTTATTCCTTATGCTACATCTTCTACAAGCAAGTTCGATTCATTCGTTATTGTAAGTGTGGTGGCAATAGAGCAACAATGCAGTGAAATATGTACTTTTAATACTTAAGTATTTTTGGAAGCAAGTACTTCAGTATTTTAACTTAAGTGAAATTTGACTGTATTATTTTTACTTGTATTGGAGTAACACTTGAATGTAATGAAATTAGGTACTTTGTCCGCCTCTCTCTCTCTATATATATATTGATGGATATTGTTGTGACAGCTGAGGCTCCACCATCTGTATCAGACATTCAACAGCAGAACACACACTCACACACACATACACACATACATACACACGCACACAGACACACACACACACACACACACACACACACACACACACACACACACACACTCTATTCACCCTAAATGAGGGCAATGTTATGACCTTGTGTCCCGTTTTCCTTTTGAAACACAAACCAGTTTGACTGACCTGTTTGGTGACCGTTGGCTGTATGGACATCTTTACACAATAAACACCACCTGATACAATCAGATGGTGTTCACAAAAAAGTAAGTGTGGCTCCAATATTGATTCTGTATACTGAACATATCTGCATAAATACACACAACTAACTGGTACTTCAACACATCCTATGCTGTAGAGAAATGGTCACAAACCTTGGCCATCAACTTTCTCTAGTTTCAGCCATAATCTGCAACACCTGCTCTGGATAAAGAGCTTCAGAAGTCCCTGATTGGCTGGAGTGTTGAGGCATAGCGTGTTAAAAGCAGGATGAAGCTAAACACCAAGAGAAAGTAGATCTCAAGGAGGACGGTTGGTGACCACTGCTGTAGATCCTTATTGTCTCAGAGAATTGAACCTTAGGGAAATAACACTGGTAACCAACTACAAAAAATCAAACACAGTAATCCCCCCAATTATTGTTTGCGGAAATTCCCACAAATTCGCTTTTTTTTGCTTTTTTCGTAGTAATATATAATTTTTCATGCTTTTTAGTGCTAAATTATACAGCAAAATATAATTTACTATTCTTTAACATGAATATTATTGTAAATTCAGCTACATTTCCTTATAAAATAAAACTGTTTACATTTTTGGTACTGTCGAGAGAACACCAAGAAAGCACGTCTTGGGATGGTGAAACACCACTGTATTCAGAGGCAGGAGGTTTGAAAGTACCCAATCTGAGAACGCTATTCATTTCTCGTTGCTGCTGATTGGCTCCTGCCCTGTGAAGCAGTCCATCATTCCCGCATCAGAACAGTTTCCTGTGTGGAGCATCTTGAGCATTCTCGTGTTTTTCATTTCGTTCTTCTTAAAGCTCTGTATTTTATTACTGTAAATTAAATTAATTTATTACTGTATTTACTGTGTTTATACCAAAGAAAATGACAGTGCATACCAAAGAAAACGCACGTGCATGAATTACAGTACAGTCTATATAGGGGTATTTTATGTTCTAGCACAACGGGAGACGGCAGTTCAGTGTACACTGGACAGTACGGATACGGGTTTAGCTTTACATTTTCTTTAAGAGTAATGTATTAAGCTGAGTTTAAAATGAAATCAAAGTGTTTTGGAAGCATAAAAATAGGTATTTTAGGCATTTTTTAAAACACATCACAAATTCGCAGTTTTCACTATTCGCGGGTGCTCTTGGAACATAACCCCACAAATGTTGGGGGGTTACTCTACACCTTACAGAGGGTCATGAAGTGCTTCAAAGTACCTCAAAGAACAGAAGTCATTTCCAATACAAAGTGTCAATCTGCCAGTAGCCAGGATGCCAACCAATCAGCACTCAGAAGCAAAAAATTATATCACCAACACTGGGAGGGTGAAGGCGAGCGTGTGCTTCCTCAGATTCACATGAAGCTCCATCACATCTTAATAAACTGTTATGAGACACCCATGCTGGCTAGTGATAGAGGGAGAGGCAGAGCCACCCCTCCCATCCATAGAGAGACAAGACAGTTATGCTGAGTGATGGGAGAGAAGGAGGACCACCCTTCCCATCTACAGAGAGGCAATAGGGTTATGCTGATTGATGGGGAGCATAATTTAAATTTTAAAAAATGTTTACATCTACAGTCTTTTCATGAAAAAAAAAAAACTTCTATCAGCATTTTCAGCCGTTTAGTCCGCTCCCTCCCGTTTAGTGAGGCCTCCTCTACAGTTTTTCAGTCATTTTTTTATTTAATGGGAAGAAATGGAAAAGTTCTAGTACAAGGGTATTCTAAAGAGAAAAGTACATCAAAAACCTGACAGGAGTACATCAAAAACCTTTCACCACATCAAGAATTTTACTTGTAACTCTCCACAGTGAAAACAAATTGCATCTGAAAAAATAATAAAAAGTATGCAATAAAGGCATGGCGTTGTCCCAATACTTTTGTCCACATAGTGTATATGTTGGTTTGTTTATAATGTCGACCGCTGGGTGTCTCTGTTACGTGTCGAGCCAAGATGAATCTCGCGAGACGTCGCCGTTTTCCCTCTCAGTGACACATTAAGTCTCGCGATAGTTCTGTAACTCCTCCTCTTTCGCTCTCTGCGTTCATCATGGCGGTCGGTAAGAACAAGAGACTCACCAAAGGAGGCAAAAAAGGGGCCAAAAAGAAGATGTAAGTAGCACAATATACGGTCGGAGTGCTTTACGAAGGTGTAGTGCTTGTCAGGATGGCGTTTGTGATTTCTTAAAGGCACAGATGGAGTAGATAATCGGAGGATTGTGAGGGGAGCGTTGTGACGCTGCAGCCTAGCCGGTGTAGCTTCGGGAGGACTTTGGAAAAAATTAAATTTGATTTTGGTCTGGTCGAGTTGAATCGGGTTATATGTTTGGTTAACGCAGTTGTTGTTATTCTGAAGTTTAAGGTAGAGGCTAGAATAGCTAACTTAGCTGCTTGACTCTCCTACACCTTCATGTGCAGGAGAAGCTGTGGTGGGTCTAAATCAACGTGGAGAGTTTCTCCTGGTGTGTGGATGTGCCCGTGTGGCCATCCAGTTTTCCAGTGTCTACTCGTTTTCATGAACGATATTAAGGCTGAGACTGTCTTGTTATGTTTGACGTCCTCCAAATGCCACTTTTGCGATGTTGGCCCTTCCTCCACCAAACATGTGGGGTGAGATGTTCACTTTAGTCCTGTTTGTCTCCTAGAATAACATGTTGAGTAAAGGTTTAATTACTGTGTTGCAGTATTTAATCGAGTGAGACTAGTGTCATTGTTGAGATTAGTTTCATGATTAAACATCTCGGATCTTTTCTCAGTGTGGACCCGTTCTCCATCAAAGATGTGGGATGAGATGTTCTTTTTAGTCCTGTTTCTCTTCTCGAAGAGATGAAGTTGAAAGTTGAGATAGTGTGGGCTATATTCAAGATTTAAACTGTGTAAATTGCTCTATGGTAGCATTTAACCAAGATATGAGAATGTCATGGTTAAACATCTCTGAACTTTTCTCCTCACAATGTGGACTCCTCCACTGAAAATGTGGGATGAGATGTTCCCTTTAGTCCTGTTTCTGTCTCCTAGAAGAATTTAGCTGAGATGTTTAAGGTGTCTAAATTGTGGCGTTGCAGCGTTTAACCAAGATGTGAGATTAGTGTTGTGGTTATACATCTTTGAACTTCTCTCTTTGCAGTGTGGACCCCTTCTCCAAAAAGGACTGGTATGATGTCAAAGCACCGGCCATGTTCAACATCCGCAACCTGGGCAAGACTTTGGTCACCAGGACTCAGGGAACCAGTGAGTAATGATGCTGCACAAAGACCTGTGGGATAATAAGGATAACTTAAGCCCAAGGTCAAGCCTGTCCAACAGGGAAGCAGCTTGTTCTCTGAAGACTACTATCAATACTAGTAATGTAGTTCTTACATAGCTGATGAATTCTAGAAGTGACCATAAATATTAATTAAAAACCTCATGCTGTATTATATCTTTGCACTCTTATTGATCTGTAAGCGTAATCTGTAACTTTTCAATTGAAAGGGCATCTTGTGGTACCATTAGGTCCTGTTGGTACTGGTCTCCAGCCCATAAAGTTCCATTGAATGGTCAGCATTACTCCTAATTGAGATGAAGTTGGGCAGTGATTGTATATAAATATGTGTGATATGAGGACAGACCAAACGCATGTGTGTAATTTATACAGGTGCAGTATCTAGTTCACATGCATTATCTAACCCATACAAAGGGTTTTGTGACTACAAGGGTTTATTCCAATGATAGGAACACACCGGAAACAGATCAGGTTCTCCTTACCTGCAGTTGAGATTGGAAAGATGTGGTGAAGTTCCTCACTGTTGGCTTACATTTGGCTTACGTTATCAGTCTGAGAGAGTCTGATTCATGAAACATTCACCTGAGCTGGACTCACGTGTACTGTTTCATGAATGGCTGCTATAACTGATCATGCATTGAGGTTGGGAATACATGATGACCAGAGTTTTGGTCCCAAATGAAGAACAGTGATTACCTTCATGAGATCAACTGACATTCCCACAGATCCCTCAGTAGCACTATCTGTGTTCATGAAGCTCTTGGTGACTTGGAATGTCCTGTGTTCTTTTAGGAATCGCCTCTGACGGCCTGAAAGGACGTGTATTCGAGGTGAGCCTTGCTGATTTGCAAAACGATGAGGTCGCCTTCCGTAAGTTCAAGCTCATCACTGAGGACGTGCAGGGAAAGAACTGCCTGACCAACTTCCATGGGATGGACCTGACCCGTGACAAGATGTGCTCCATGGTCAAGAAGTGGCAGGTAGGGCTGATTACACGTGCAACAGCCACCTGGTTTGAGCTTGTCGGGGAAAATAAATAAATTTTCACTTGTTTTTGGTAGTATGTGAGTACTGTTCCCTGAATGTTTTGTACATAAGTCCATATATGGAAACTAATATTACATAAGCCCACATATAGTACATAAGTCCATATATGGGAATTAATAATTCTTAGCAGTGGGGTAAGCAAGCCAATGGGAAGATCATTTAGGATACGGGCACTTAAAAACCTAAGGTTCTTTTGTTGCCTCAGGCTCTTTAAACTTGCTGTTGTCCTTCGCTTTTCGTGTCCGAAGTTTTGTTACGAGGCTAATGTTGCTGAGAAGTCAGTGGATGCTTATCCTTTCAATTAGCATGTCAACTACAGGCCCGAATTGAACTTTCCTCAGACCATGTGTAGCAGCATCTCAAAGGCTGAATTGTTTATTTTTGTCCAACATTGAAAGCATTTGACACAATTTAGGCTCCAGCATGGTCATTACTGTTTTTTTTAAGCTATAACATACTTTATCATATTTAATCATGACTTTACCTTAATTGAGATTTTTGGTCTCTCTCCAGACCATGATTGAGGCCCATGTGGATGTGAAGACCACCGACGGTTACCTGCTCCGTCTGTTCTGTGTCGGTTTCACCAAGAAGCGCACCAACCAGATCAGGAAAACATCATACGCTCAGCACCAGCAGGTCCGCCAGATCCGCAAGAAGATGATGGAGATCATGACCCGCGAGGTCCAGACCAATGACCTGAAGGAGGTGGTCAACAAACTGTAAGTGCTGTTTTAATAATTCTCTGAATAATTTCCCTACAGATTAGATAATCTCTGCCCTCCTGGCTCATTTACACCCCTAACAGTCAAGTTGCACAGGTCGGGGCTTGATTTCAGTGTTTGCCAAATTAAAGAACGGTGTTAAAATCACAGTTTGGTGACACTGTGTGTTGATATATAAGTTGTGGGGTGGAGTGGGATTAATTTGAGCACGATGGCCCACTTTTGGATGCTCATCTTCAGTTAAAAATTGAAGATTGTTATAAGTAGTTAAGATTAATGTGCCATTTCTTGCTTCTGGATAGAGAACCATATTTATTGCTCTGCAGAACATTTGAAGATACAGAAACGAGTTCCGCATCAGCCCTGAATTTTTTTAACCACCTGTTTGCATCAGTTTTCTTCGCTTGTACTAGCAGTGTATAATTACCTCACTTTGGTTTTTGTATTGCGTGTATGTAAAGGTTTGTGTGCCCTGATCAAGTGATGATTGTGCGTATCCTTCAGAGACATTTCTGAACATGTAATGCAAGTATTATTTGCTAAATTAAACATATTTGAAAGCAAAATGAACTGGCGTGTGCAAAAGATGTCTTTATATTGCCCTCTCCCCTTATGTTGAGCAATAAAGTTTAGAAAATGTGATTTGTGGAAGGTGTGCATCTGTTTACTACTTGAAAATCAGCAAAACATGTCAGTTGTCCAGAGGTGTCCATTTTGCATCTGGATGTGATTTTACAGATTGTGTAAGTAGTACTGGTCAAGTACTTGGACTTAACAGATCATTTGTTTACTGTGAAGGCTATCAAGTTTTCTTTTCATGATTCAAAACCCACATTTGTCGCTTTAGTGTCAGGTGTACAGCATGTATGGCCAAAGAATTTTGTTAGACCAGTGGTTGTATGATCTGCTCCTCTTGTGCTGTACAGGATCCCTGACAGTGTGGGAAAGGACATTGAGAAGGCCTGCCAGTCCATCTACCCCCTGCATGACGTCTATGTCAGGAAAGTGAAGATGCTGAAGAAGCCCAAGTTTGAGTGTAAGTGTTGGCATGTGGAAGCTTTGAACTTTGTAACTGTAAAATTTAATATTGGCTTTTATGTTGAAGCTTTTGTGTAAAATCACTTTAGACCACAAATGTTTTCTTGGAGATGTCATCTGCCACATTCTAGTTGAGGTGTAACACACTGTCCATCTTACTGAAGATGTTTGCTAGGCCAGGGTTCCAATTGAGTTCTTCTTTGCGTGTCTATTGACTTACATCCAGTTGTAAGTAATTACAGACACAAGCCACAGAAAAAGGAAAACTCCCTCACTTGTATTTTACTGCATATTCTTCTGAATTACTGTGTATTGCTGTGACACATGGAGCCAAACTAGTTCACACACGTAGTCCATAAGTACGAGGCTAACAGAGTGGGAGTGAGCGTTGTAAACTCAAAATGTCATGTGTTGAGACTGTTGCAACTCCAGGACCCCCTGTATGGTGTTACGTATGGCTCTTCTAGTGGCATTATTAAAGATAGGAGCCCTCCTTGGAGCCGTAATGTCATAGAATTGTGTTGAAAGTTGTTTTTGATGCATTTAAGGGCCCGGAATTGTTTCTCAATCTGTTAATAGAAACTAAGCTGCAAAACATTATAAATTTTAGTGTGTGTGTGTGTATATATATATATATATATATATATATATATATATATATTACACACACAAATAAATAAACAAACACACACACACCTAAACTTTAGAGAAGGTGATAATCTGGCTGTTTAGATGGCCCCTGAAGCTGCTGTGGAGGTGATGTTTTCAGTGTGATGTCTGTTTATCCTGCAGTGGGTAAGCTGATGGAGCTGCACGGTGAAGGAAGCAGCAGCAGCAGCACTGCTAAGCCAACAGAGGGCGAAACTGGGGCCAAGGTGGAGAGAGCTGATGGATACGAGCCCCCCATCCAGGAGAGTGTTTAAATCTCCCCCACACATGCAGAGTCAATAAAATGTGTAAATTTGAATAATCTGTCATGTGCTTTGTTAAAAGGATTTTAACGTTTACTTGAAATCAGTACTTAAGAGTAGGTGGAAATTGTTGATCCTTCCTGCTGATCCTGGATCTGTGACACACTTTTGCTCTCCTCGTTGCTGTTTGTGCTCTCACTTCTCAAAACCATTTGAAACTGGATGCCGGCTTAAAACAAGTGAATGTGCTTGGAGCCATTTGGATTAAACCTGTTAATTTTTACAAAAAGTTTCCAGGTGGAGCTTGTGCTTTAGAAGTGTGGCTCTGAAATGTGGCATGTGTACATTCTCTGTACGAGTGCTTCCATAAAACCCAGTTTGGGATGAGTCCTGTGTAAGCTGTCCTTGCAGTAGCTGCTGTTAGATCAGTTGTCATCGCTTAGATCAAGGATGTCAGCTCTTACGAAGAGCCAATGGTGTTGCAAGTTCATTCATTTGATCAACTGTTTGAAGACGGAACAAGTGAAATCAGGTGAGCTCTTGAATGGTTGGAACAAAACTTCAGCCACACTTGTCCTCTGACCTGACACCAGGTTTAGATTCTTGGAGGTCTAGTATGAGGGCAGACTGTAAAGATAACTATCATGAATTCATTAAACTACATCATACTTCAGATACTTCAGACTCAGGCACTTAAAATGGAGCATGTTTATGTGCACCCCCAGATTTAAGTCTGGTTGGAAAACGTCTTACTGCAGATGGCTCTGTTCAAATCAGTGCTGCCTGTTTGAACCAGGCCTTTGTAAACGTAATGAAGCTAAAATGTTCTGTCCTACCCACACTACAGATTAGTCTCCACACATCGTTATCAAATTCCCCACACACGAGATCCGCCCTGAACGAAGCATGGCGCTCACAACGAGTCCCTGTTGGAGGCTAAGCCTCTTGATTAGTTTCTGGGATTTTTTCACAAGCTAATGTGACTTTAGACCTAAACAGACGTGGCAGGTGACAGTAAGGTCGTTGCTGTGCTGGTGGAGTTTTTCTTGCAATGTTTGATGTCCACCTCATACTTTTAAACATTTTTAAATAGTTAATAGTTTATAGTCTGGGTGGCCCCAAACTAGACTGGGAACAGATTGGTGGAGTATAGACTGGATTATAGGACCCCAACACCACTGGATACTCTGGTTTGATCATTGTTTAAGACCACCCTCACATGGTTGTTGGAAGCCTCAGAATCAGCACCGTTGTCCTGTAGTGTTGGGTGCTATTTTTTGTTATTTTTAGATTTATAAGTTTCACAGGGACTTATCCCACATTAATGACGCAGCAGGAAGAGTGGTCAAAGAGATGAAAATGTTTAGGCAGAAATACAGGGCACTTTATTAATGAATTACAAAGTATTTCATGTTTGACATATTTTTGCCACAAGGGGGCAACGTGGTGCAACATTATGCAGGTTAAATATTCAACGTCTTAAATAGACAAATACTGTAAACAGTTAATGTCGATCCAGCAGATTCAGAAAACGGATACAAGCGGGTCCGGTCTGTTGTAGGTAGTCAAATGTGGTTTAAGTCTTCTGTCTAAATTTAACTCGGTTCTGTAAGTAGCTTCATTTCGTGTGCATGCATAAAAGAAAACCAGACACCATTTATTTCTTTAAGAAGGAAAAGATCCATTTAAAAAAAACAATGTAAAAATATGGCACGCTAGAAGATTAAGGCAGGCAGCAAAAGCAATATCAACCCACACCCTCATTATGGGCTGGACTGATACAGCAGTGGAATAAGGACTGTTTGGAGGAGGAGTGTGTTTTGGACAGTAGGGGGCGTCTTCTGGCTAAAGAGTCACAGTGGTGCAGTCGGACCCCCCTCAGAGCCACAGGAGAGTCATCACAGGACTTCATCAGGATTTTTCACACTAAACCGCTGGTGTCTGTTCATCCTTTAAATGAAAATTGTAATTTATTAACATTTCTTGTAGAAGTTTAACAATGTACTGTTTTAAACCAGCAACGCTAAACATTTTGTCTTAGCCAAACATTTGTGGTGGGCCGAGGCCCTGAAAGACAAAAGCATTCAAATAAAGGTAGGTATGTTTCTAACTGAATGAATTCAAATGTATTTTAAACATTACACAGTATTTATCTATATGAACTATGAACACAGTTAAGACCTACCTATCACCACCAGATGGCAGCTTTACTCATAACACAATAAGTCAATATATTATGTAATGCTTTCTAGATTAATGGTTTTAAACAGTTTCCACAGTACTGTTCTCAAGAAGATATGTCTGAAATTGAAAACATTTTCAGTCCTTTGGAATCTCTGGGTCGATTTGAATCAAATACCAGGTTTGCTGTGAATTAATAATATATGATAAACATTATTGAACAGGATTTAAAACGTTCTATGTAATATAGATGTGTTGGGGGGGGGGGCTAAGATAGCATTCTCCACAAGAGACACACTTGGGCAGCATTACATTTTCCGTAAATTGCACTTCTTATCTATAACCACCAGATGGCACCATTGACTATGGAATTGGTTCCCAGAAGTAAGTTTAGTAACTTTTAATGATGATTATCATTAATATACTTTTTTAATGTATAAAATTCTAATTGTCAAAGTGCATGTTACGTGCCACAGCACGTATGTGTGTTTTTTTGTGTATCTCCCTGTCTCTTTAAAACTTCTAGGACTCCCTGGTGGCTGATTGCCACCTGTGACGGAA